>NQII01001054.1:51000-62675 GCA_002778355.1 Clitarchus hookeri
AGGGGGGCACCGGGCTTGTCTGGACTCGAATAGGAGACGACCTTGGCACGGTGAGGGCCTGCCCCGAGACTCGACCGGGTGGACGCGTCCGTCCCGCGCCGACGACGTCACTTCCCGTCCACAAAACTTCCCCGGGCGCGTGTTCCCGGTGCAAGCAGGGGCTTGCGGTCGTCGGCGCCGTGCCTTAACCCGGGGATCCGCAACTCGTCGGTACTGCTCGGTACGTGTTCATTTCTGGCAGGAACCGCATCCAACCCATCTACGTATAGCATGTTCACGGTAAACTGGGCGTTTCTGGAAGCACTCCTCAAGATCTACCTGCATGCACGTTTTTGTAGTCTTCCACCGTATGTGAAGTTAACGTTGCCGCGGGCCTGATCACTTTATCCGTACGCCGGCCAAGTGAAACTGTGAAATTATTAATAAAGTAAATATTGTACAAACTCGTTAATTCTGACAGTCACGTGCATTAAAATAGACGAGAGGGCAGAAGAAATCATTTCAGTATTCATAAATGTCTACCAAACAATTTTAATTCAGCTTTAAGACATGTAACTACTTTCCCTCCGCAGGTAGGGGCAGTAACATTCTTGATATGTTGATTTCAAAAGTGCTAAATTACTGTGAACAGCCTTTACTGAGCTGAGTATGGTTACAACCACAGCACCCATGAGCGAGGGACTGATATACGCCCGCGGTCATACCGGAGTGATATTTACACCACACAACAGGCTATATATAGTCCATTCACGGTTACTTCCAACTTTTCTGAAGCCCTGGCTAACCTGTGGCTGCTACGGATACGAAATTACACCAACGGGACAGCGCACCGCATTCGTGCGGACTCGGTGTAATTATATTTCGCACAAGAACGATTTCTTACTAGGTGTTACCTACACATTTATTTTATGCTTGTTTTTATTCATGTTAATTATAAATTAAACATTAAACTCTACACATAAAATATAAGCGAAAGTTCATTTTTACCCGAAAATAAAGAATTGTTATGTTAATGCAATTTAAAAACGTTTGTGATACGTGACGTTTAGGAAACAAACTAACACGCCTTGCATGGGGCGATGTTTCAAAGGTTTGATTCGAAAAGTGCGAAGAAACGGCGAAAGGGCTATACAGAAGAATACGAAGTTCGGAACAGTCGCTAATTCCGCGAACTCCAACCGCACGCGCCAGCAAAATGTCGTCTATGGTCAGCAAAATTTCCGAACGCCGTTCACCAATCAGCGCTTGGTAACCTACTCGCCATCAGGCAGCCTAGCCAATAGGGAACATTTCGCAGCATACTGTAGTCAGCCAGGTACAAGGCCCCTACCCAGAGCCACACGCAGCCAATCTGTACGAATCGAAATCTTTGTTTAAAATCATTATATTTATGTTAAAAACAACGTGACGAATATCATTTCGCGAACGTTTCGGTAATATTTTCTATCATGCCACAAAACCACAAAATATCCTCGAACTCTCTAGATGGTGAAGACGAANAAACAGCCTTAACAGTTGCCTGTGACGCTCAGAGGAGATGTTTTGTTGCACGCATCCAAAATTACTATATAACAGAGGTAAGAGGTGAAAAAAAAAAAACGGGATGTTGGTGGGGTGAGGGCGAGGGGAGTGGGATAGACTGCGCTGCAGCAAAGGTCAATGACCTCCATTGTCTGGCGCACTACAACAGAGGTACCGATGGGCGCAGACATTTTCTCACAGCGGATCCCATCTCACCCCTGCGAGGTTCCTTGGCCCTTCCCCCTAGCCTTCCTGGAAATACGTTACTTGCAACGCGTGCATCGGCGTCGACGCTGGGAAGAGTACTTGGGGTGCGTCCCACTCCGAATTTACGNCGAGTATAAGTCGCTTGTAATACGTGACATATTTAGCTTGGGGTGATTTTTCAAAAAGGTTTGATTAAAAAAAAAATGTTGAAGTGCGAATAGACTATGCTGTTAATTGAGAATTAAATAGACTGAAGATGCGATTGTGATCTGTTTTTAGCCTTGGACCGGTTTGCCCACGAGGCCAAGTGCACGACACACGACTCCACGGGGGTTGGCAGTCGTGCTTTACCTCCTCCACGACTGGTCGAGTTCTCTCCGTCTTGTGGACAACTCACGACCATAGTCTACTAGAACTGTCTTAGTGATTAGTGAACATAACCTCATTCCGTACGTTCAAAACAGTGTACTTATATAGAATGGGGGCGAAATTCGACAGGAGGCGTTTCCTTGTGCGAAATCAAGTGGGAAATATGCAGGACGCTTTATACCTAAACCGAATATCAAGGAAGATGCGAGTTATCGAGAATCGAGATTTTAATCGTATTTTTGCAAAATTTCCGGAGACGAAGTGAACTTAAATTACAATTCTCCCAACACTGTTTTATGCCATCAGAATCTCCAACCTAAGAGCACGCTCTCGTTAAAGCCCCCCGTCGTAATTAAAATGACAGGGGTGGCCACCCTCTTCTCACCGGGAACTTTTCCACCGTCCGCAGTGACGAACCTTTTTATGTTTGTTTTTGAGCGGCGTGACATCATCAACAAAAGCGCCCCTCTTGTTGGAACTACCCAGGACTCGCCGTTTTCGTGTAAAATGCACACAAATGTTTCGGCGGCAGCTATACAGTCCCAGGCGCGTAAGCAGTACCAACACTTCCGGCAGCGGTTTGCAAGCCGACTCACCGGAAACAAACAGGCAACTTCAGAACTATAAGTTCAGGACCATTTTTGTTAATTAGGTTATACTGTTAAATAAACTATAGAAATATACAAATAATGGAAAGAAATAAGAATTTGGAGAAGGATAGAAGAAGAAGTTGTTAAGGAAGAGGACGAAGAGAAGAAGAAGAAAAAAAGAAAAGAAGAATAAGAAGTAAGATGGTCAAAAAGATAAAATGATATGAAGAATGATAAAAGAAGAAAGGATAGTAAAAAGATGAAGAATCTATAAGAAAGAAAAAGATGAAGAAGGAGAACAGGAACGTGTGGAATTAAGGAAAAAGAAAAGGGAAGGAAGAAGAAGATTCCCAAATCCAATAAGATTCCTTGGCAGTGGAAGTAGCAAGAATGATTATAATGAATATAAAACTAATAATCAAAAACCTCGGATGGCCTTTGGCTAAGAGGGGTAAGGTGGAAATGAAAAAAAATATTTTTTTTTGTTCAATAAACTAACAACAAACGTTCATTATTATTGACCGTAAGAAAGTTGCCGGCAAAAAGAGGCTGGCCACCCCTGTTATTTTCATTACGAAGGGAGGTATTAAAGACAGTTTAACTTAAGTTGAAGATCACTATAGCATAAAACAATGTTCGGAGGATTGTAAATCAATTTAACTTAAGTTTCCGATATTTTACAAAAAAAAAATNACTATAGCATAAAACAATGTTCGGAGGATTGTAAATCAATTTAACTTAAGTTTCCGATATTTTACAAAAAAAAAAAATACATTTTAAAATCTCGATTTCCGATAGCTCGTATCTTCCCCTTAATATTCGGTTTAGGTATAAAGNAAAAAAAAAATACATTTTAAAATCTCGATTTCCGATAGCTCGTATCTTCCCCTTAATATTCGGTTTAGGTATAAAGTAAAATGTACGTTTCCCCATTTGTTATTGCATAACGAATCACCTCACTATGTTTGTCGGTCGGACTCCACCCCACACACACAAAAAATATGATCTTGTGACAATCAAAGAGGCGTATTCGACTGCCATCATCCTTCAAGTCTATAGCAACAACGGTTTTTCTCTTTGCCTTGGTCCCTGAAAACTTCCGCAAAAAAAAAGTGCCACAACATTAGATCCTGTCAAAAAATATTAAGATAAAAATTGCACATTTTATTATTACTTTTCATTTTTACGAACCAGATTGGCCAATGCAAACACACCTCTGAAATCGCTAACTGGCTGAAAACATTATACAACAATTTTTCTAAATTTTTTTTTTGCTGCTATTAAACACATTTACATATATCAATCATTAATGCTTATTTTAAACTTAAAATTGTTTGTTTACAACGGTGCTGGAACAGTTTTAAATTGGTGAAAGTTGGGAGTGGGGTTACACGTTGTGATCAAAGTTAAAGACATTACAGACCACATCCTGAAAAGGAAAACATATTCGGGAGATTCCCCCTTTTAAAAGATTTTAATTCAGATAATTATAATTTCATAATTTCGGTGTATTTTCTTAATTCACCTGTTATAAGGATACAACAATTTTCTGTCGCTGCACGTCGTTAAATTTCCTTTGTTGAACCACGTAGACGCCCCTGAACTCATGACCTTGACAGTTTGGACATAAACTATTATTCTCGGACATTCTGGTGCTGGTTCTACGATGTCTTACCGATATTTAAGCAGGGCCTATACATTCACGCCTTTGATTTTCACAATTTACAAACACTGATTTGACTGAGCTCTTGATATACATGATGACTTCTCTTACCTGGACTAACTGGGACGGAACAATATCCGGAATAACGAAAACCCTGATAATCACNTATACATGATGACTTCTCTTACCTGGACTAACTGGGACGGAACAATATCCGGAATAACGAAAACCCTGATAATCAGGAAATTACGGGGACAGAATAGAGTACAGAACTGCCACACAAATCACGTATTTTTCACATAACAACTTGCCCTTTATTTCTTTTCTTGAATAGATCGTAAAAAAAAACGTTACATACCTTAAAAACTGTTAATTTAATGCACAGTGCTAAAGTGGATTTTACGTAATCAATATGTTCTTCCACNCGTTACATACCTTAAAAACTGTTAATTTAATGCACAGTGCTAAAGTGGATTTTACGTAATCAATATGTTCTTCCACGCGTGTGATGTTTATGCGCAGCAGGACCATCCAAGCGTTTCACTACCGTGAGACAGCGATATTTAATAACGAAGTAAAATATGGCAGTACCGTAAATAGTGTACCATAATTCTCAGTTCGCGTAAACCCGAAATCCGGATTAACGAGAACCGGACAAACGAGGTTCTGTTGCAACGGTAATTTCAAATAAAGCTGAAATATAACAGTTCAGGTTTCTTCTCCTTACCATGCGTTGCTAAATATTTCCGTNACGGTAATTTCAAATAAAGCTGAAATATAACAGTTCAGGTTTCTTCTCCTTACCATGCGTTGCTAAATATTTCCGTAGGGAAAATTCCGAGAACGATGAAATGAAAGACGATTTCAAATCCTGTGAGAAAATTTTTATTTTCGTTCGCATCGCTTTTCCGGATTAACAATCCAAAGATTACTTTTTCTAGANAAATCCTGTGAGAAAATTTTTATTTTCGTTCGCATCGCTTTTCCGGATTAACAATCCAAAGATTACTTTTTCTAGATCTAAAATATTTCCATTCATACTCCTCTCGGGCAGCAGCATGGCGTTTAGAACGGCGAGATTAGAGATTATTTAACAGGGGATGACAATATGCCGATCGTAATTTTCTGTGATAAGAGTTATAAAAATGCAACTCGTAAAAATTTGTGTTGATAAAAAAAAAAATTTACGTTTCCGCCTCAGACAAAATAACCCAAAATTCAACGGGGCAACTACGTCACAGCATTCAAAATGAACGGGTAGGCTATATTATGACATTGATTGAAAATGTAAAGTAACTTCTTCTCCTTGACTGTAGCGGTGAAATAATAGATCTACTGGATGTTCCGGCGTAGTCTAATTTTATTTGGTAGGGGTATCTCTGGTACAAAGATCACCTCTGGCAAAACACTGCTTTCGCCAAACCTTATTTAACAGTGAGGAGACTATCCGAGTGATACACCAGCGCTTGTACTGCAAGTTAAATTGTGTATTTTTTANACCTTATTTAACAGTGAGGAGACTATCCGAGTGATACACCAGCGCTTGTACTGCAAGTTAAATTGTGTATTTTTTAAGTTAAAATTCCCTGCACGCCCTGAATAACACCCTTGGCAATAACGAAAAAAATTATAAGCCGTTATAANACCTTATTTAACAGTGAGGAGACTATCCGAGTGATACACCAGCGCTTGTACTGCAAGTTAAATTGTGTATTTTTTTAAGTTAAAATTCCCTGCACGCCCTGAATAACACCCTTGGCAATAACGAAAAAAATTATAAGCCGTTATAANTTTTTTAAGTTAAAATTCCCTGCACGCCCTGAATAACACCCTTGGCAATAACGAAAAAAATTATAAGCCGTTATAAACGTCCGTATATTTACGGAAAAGTTTACGGAAAATGTACAGTAAATATACGGTAACGCAATCTGTAGTGACGGAAAATGGAGCTGTGCTCCGTAGATACAAAATACGGACGTCTCCGTACATCCAATAACTTCGGGTTTCGGGAACGAACAATGCCGAGTCCACACGAAGCCTTCTTCGCCACTGTAACCACTAAATTATCGTTTATAAAGAAGTTAAGGTTATCCATGTGACCTACACTTATTCCTTGAAACATTAAACATTTGCATCAGGCACCTGTAAGAGTTGGCAACATTTAAAACACTAAAACATTGCTAGAAACCGGCAAAGTTAGTAATGTCACGTTTAAAAAAAAAAAATGCTCTTTTAACATCCTACATAGTTGCAAAAATGTCGTGACCAAGTGGTAATATTTACGGACTCTGAAATTTTTACACGTGTTAAAATATCGTTCTAAAATAAAATGTAATAAACTTATTAAAGATTTTTATTCACAGAGAAATACCCACACAACGAAAAAGAAGNTCGTTCTAAAATAAAATGTAATAAACTTATTAAAGATTTTTATTCACAGAGAAATACCCACACAACGAAAAAGAAGCACTGTTTTCGTAATATTTTTCTAAACCTGACGTACTGGAAAACTACCTAGAAAATTTACGGAAAAGTTGCGTAAATTAATGGAAAGTTAACAGAAATTTACGGGAAGTCCGTTACTGAAAAAGCATTGTGTCCGTAATTTTGCGGAGAGGTATGCAGNGAAAGTTAACAGAAATTTACGGGAAGTCCGTTACTGAAAAAGCATTGTGTCCGTAATTTTGCGGAGAGGTATGCAGAATTTTCTACACGTACTTTTCCGTAAAATTATGGGAATATTTTTTAACAGTGTAAAAAATTAGACATAATATTTTAAAAATAAGCTTGCAGCAAAAACTAAATTGCAACGTTTTAGAAATAACGAGTTATATTTATCAACTAATTACCAGTTTCGCATAAAAAGTATGAAAACTATAATTTTCAAAACAGCTCATGCTGTTATTATTTTGATCTGTTTATGTATCTCCTGGCGTATTCGTAATCAGCTCCGTTGAACTAGTATTTTTGATTTGTCTAAATTAGTTGTCCATGCCTAAAATGGAAAGAGTAACTTTAACTTAGCAATTTTAATAACGTTTGTCCGTGTTGTTTCCATTCGGTTATAACTGCCGAATTCACGATATTACGGCTGTGATGCAGTCCTTAACATCCGAAAACCTCTCGATGGCAAAATTATACGACAGCGATTTAATTTATTGTTGTTATTTTCAGTGTAAGTAAAAAAAAAAAAATTACAAGTAACACGAAACTATTTTTAAGGTTTTTCAATTTACTTGGTTGCAGTATATGTTGTGAACTATCGTTATTCCTTTTGCTTGACTTCACAGGTAGCTAAAAATACCGCTCCGTACATGAACTGAGAAAAGTTTTAATTATTTACAGGAAATGATACGCCTCTCTAAGCTTTGTTGTTGGGAGTAATGGTTAGTTGACGTAACTGATGGAAGCTTTCCAGTAAGTCATTAGCGGAGCGGCCGCTACTCGCTAGAGATGCACATAAATAACGAGAAAGAATGACTCAACTGGCGTGAATTCATGTCACCGAAAGCTATGACCTTGAGGTGAAACGTGTGCATAGACTGGAATCTCAAGATGTATCGCCAGACTTCATCCGTTACTTTCAAGGCAATTCAGAGCTCTGAGAGGAAAAGAGAAGTATCTNATGACCTTGAGGTGAAACGTGTGCATAGACTGGAATCTCAAGATGTATCGCCAGACTTCATCCGTTACTTTCAAGGCAATTCAGAGCTCTGAGAGGAAAAGAGAAGTATCTTCAGATAACAAAACAACTAGCTGCGAAATGACGTAATTTTTTTTTCATGTAAATATATTACAAAATGTAAACAAGGGGGGAAAGCTAACGAGAAGATGTAAGTGTGTTTTCATAGGGCAATAAATACTGTACACATATCTCAAGAGCCATCTGTGACATGTAAGTGTGTAAGCTGTCTCATCCATGCACTAAACGACGAGCCATAAAAAGTATTATCTTTTTATTTTTAGCTTATGACCCTTACGAAAGAAAGACATATAAGATCACATTTTTGTCTGTATAAGTATTCTGTGTATCCGCTCATGTCCTCCAATAAATTTTGAATTATTTCAAACAAATATCACTAAATTTAATAAAGTAAATTTTTTAAATAAGAACAATGCATCCTTCATATTCTTCATAAAAAACACGTTAAATATCACCAACATTTAATGTCATTCATTTTCTTAATAACGACAATGACAATGAGCGTTATATGAGATATCAGGTTTGTGCGACCAATCTGAATAAAATGTGGTACACCGACAGTACTACCATGAGTTCCTTTCATTTGTTGCGTTTACTGTTCGCGCTATTCCCACTAAAGTTTTAATACAAGTAGTGATGCAAAAGGCACTCAAATGTATGGAATTTTTGATGGTTCAGTCTTTCGAAATTCCTAGGTTATGTATCTATAGAAACGTTGCACTTATCTGAAACAAACTTGGTATGCTTGATGACAGTAAATAAAGAGAGAATTAAATACTCAGATTAATAACTGTTGACATCTGCCAGCTTCGGATGTACTGTTTCGCCTGTAATATTTAACATATAAGTATTTTAGGATTTAGAGAGATCTGGGACAGGTATCATGCATCAGGATTCAGGATTCACTCGCCACCTTGAACATCGAGGCGGCCGGTGGCCTTGGAATTATCGATAAAATAACCTGTTTCGCCCCAAAAATCACTTCCGAAATGAATTCACTTTTTTCACCAAAAAATTTCCAAAAAATGGAAAAATGAGAAAAGTGGATCCGAAGCTGCTCGAAGCAAGCGCCGAAAAACCCTCAGGCGAGCAAGAGGATTAGCGGCTCTTAGCGGAATAAGTCAATTAATCCTCAGAGCAGTAGAGGATGATTCGAGACTCCGAACCAGGTTCAGCATAAACACCCCCTACGTCAATACAGCCCCCTCACCAAAACACCCCTCTTTGCTCTCGCCTCACGCCCTCCCTCTACGCACTCCTGACAGTTATTATGATAAATCGCAAAAAAAAAATGTAAAAAAATTCTAAAAAAATCTGAGAAAATATACCTCTACCCCTACCCTCGCTCATCCCACCACCATCACCTCACCACCTCTTCACCCCGACCCACCCTATCATAAAAATCAAGAAATGTCGCAAAAAATCGAAAAATTGATTTTAATAATCGAGGAACATATGATGTTACTCCCCCTCCCCCTCTCCAAGGTTCAACACCATTACCCTAACCATCAACCGCTACCCCTACCTTCCCACATTCCAAACATATTAAGTCAAGAAAAACTCACAAAGAAATCGAAAAATTAATTATAAAAATCGAAGAACAGCTTATATTGATGACTCCGAACACTATGTTGGTGGTTGAAGACATTGATATCGACCACAATAAACTTGAACTCAAAAATTCGAAAAAAAATTGTAGAAACACAAAGAAACTCCTAAAAATTTAGGAACATATTACATTACTGACTCCAACACCCATTTGGATGCTGGNATTAATTATAAAAATCGAAGAACAGCTTATATTGATGACTCCGAACACTATGTTGGTGGTTGAAGACATTGATATCAACCCCAATAAACTTAAACTCAAAAATTCGAAAAAAAATTGTAGAAACAGAAAGAAACTCCTAACAATTTAGGAACATATTACATTGACCCCCAATAACCTTGAAAATGTAAAATCTTGGATAAAATTAAAAAAAAAAAAACTAATACAATCCTAAGAACATGCGAAGTCACAAACTCTGTCACCGTATTGGATGCTGAAGACCTTAATATTAACCTCATTGACCTAAAAAAATATAGATTATTTTTTTAATTGCAAGAAACTAATAAAAGTTTAGGAACATATTGAATTAATGAATGCGATCCCCATGTGCAATGGTGGTGACCTTAACCTTGACCCCCATAACCTTGGACACAAAAAAGAAAAAAATGCAAAAAATCGAAGACAAACTTGTAAAATTCGACGAACATATTACCGTAGATCACTGACTCCGACCCATATGTTGAATGCTGGCTACCTTAACCCTGACCTTAATGAAGCCCCCCCCCCCCAAATTCATAAAAAAAGAGNGGCTCTAAGTTTTTCTCAACGGAGGTTTGTACTCATTTGCAGGATCATCCTGCACCCCAGGTACAAACTTTGTGAGATGATTCGCTATGGAAAATGAGGTAGAAAATTGATATGGCGTGTGATCCAACGTTATCATTATGCGAGAGATGCACCCTTGCAAATCAGAAATTATAATTAGTTTATTTGCAGAATTTCAGAAAGTACGCGAGAAGAAACAGCAAATTTGTGAATAGCATTAGCCTGATTTGAAATATGCCCTCTGAGAACATTCGGCGGGTAACACTTCATCACCCGTCATTAAAAAATCACGTTGCGCCGTGTTATTAACAACAAAAGTGTGTTCCCAGTTGGTGTTTTTCGATTGTTACGACACAATAGTAATGTGTACATCGAAGGAGCATAAAACTTTGCACTGGTGTAACATGCTCAATGCGGACGGTTGTCGAAAAAAAAAAAACCACGCTAAAGGGAGGTGTACGTTTCCACCAGATATGTTGGTGTTCTTAAGGGGGTGGTATCTCTTCCATTTTGGATTTATTTTTGTTTCGCTGTAGCTTACTTTTCAGATCAAATATTTTGAAAACGAGGCTGTCAGGGCATAGGGCATAAACTTAACAGATATATATATATATTTTTTTTAAGTCCACAATATTTTGCTCAAGTTGTTATTGTTGCATCTGTAACCGTATAAACCCATTTTTTAAATTATTTTTTCAGTCTCAAATGAGAAAATACAGATGTAAACCAGCTCATTCTGGGTTTCAAGAATTCTGTAGAGTAGTTGTGTGTGTAATAATGTTTTAATTTTAATATTAAATCTCAACAGCAGGTTATAAAGATATATAAGTAAACACATGATGGCGAGGATAACACCACCTTAAATTATTTCTTGCTGATCAGAATCCTTAGCACCGTCAGTATAAAAATTGAATGTACCCCGCCCCCTTTTTTTCCTTACATACGACATTAAAAAAAAAAGAAAAAAAATGTAAAATATTAGTGGTTTCTTGAAAGGCCGTGGAGCGTGTTTGCGGTACGGGCGAGAATGGCCTGCCTCAGCGGGTTTTCCCCGTACAAGCGGCACCGTGTGCGTGCCGGGAGGCAAGTGCAGGCCACCCGGAGGGGGCCAGCCCCGTGACCCTCACGCGCCCCAGGTTGCAGTTCACTTGCCGCCGGGGCAATGCCTCCGCGGGTCTCTCTCCCGGGCTGAGTTCCCACGAGAAAAAACCCCGCGGCGGGCGGACCCGCGCCTGCAGACAATAGACT
>NQII01001054.1:62792-78882 GCA_002778355.1 Clitarchus hookeri
AGAAGAGGTAGACCGCTTACTCGCCTTCTGCGCATGCGTCCAACCTTGACCTACCCCACAACCGACCCAGCTGTCAAAGTCACGTGGTTAACCCTGATGAACGCTCGAAAGACGAACGCTTTTACACGGATGAGATACTTTCACCTATTTTAATTAAATCAAAACTGCATTGCAAACTGGTTAGAGGAAGTATACAAACATCTCAAAGCACTTGTTTAAAATAAGTGTTATAACCTCAAATCCAATCCACCCCGTTTTTGCTGGTCGTGTTGGCAGAGAAGCAGTTCAATGTTGGGACACGGAGATTGGTTGTGCACAGCCAGCGACATCGGACTACCCGATCTTTAGTGTGTGGTACAGACATCACACACCTAGGTTTATTATGCTCAGGTTGGCAAGCTCAACGCAAATAGTTTGGCAGATAGAAATTTCCCGCCACCGGGTAGCACTGGTGTTGCATATCAGTAGCGAAACAACGTCTTCAACTTAGGCTGGACTCACAACCATCTATCACATCCCTTCAGTTCCTGTCCGTTTGGCAGTCATCCGTCTGTGTTTCCATCCGTCGGTTGAAAGCGATTCACAACAATCCGTCGTCCGTGAATCCTTCCGTACGGCAAAATTTCAGTGTGACAACTTAACATCGCGATCTTTCTTTGGTTCGAAATACATCTTCAAGAGAAAAACATTTTGGGGAAATAATTTTTTTACTGATAAGAATTTATACTATATTATTGTTTACATTTTAAATTCATGAATTTACCACCAAAGATAAATAAACACGAAGATCCACCGCTTTGCATTTTATTTCAAAGTGGGTATTTGCGTCTTCGGAATGTCATCAGAAGGCGGTGGTCCAGCCGTCCGTCGAACGCTAAAGTTTGAGAAATATTTGACGGATTTGACGGGCAGAAAAAAAAGTTGCCTTGCGATTGGNGACAATAGACTGGAGAAGAGGTAGACCGCTTACTCGCCTTCTGCGCATGCGCCCAACCTTGACCTACCCCACAACCGACCCAGCTGTCAAAGTCACGTGGTTAACACCGATGAACGCTCGAAAGACGAGCGCTTTTACACGGATGAGATACTTTCACCGATTTTAATTAAATCAAAACTGCATTGCAAACTGGTTAGAGGAAGTATACAAACATCTCAAAGCACTTGTTTATAATAATCAGTGTTCTAACCTCAAATCCAATCCACCCCGTTTTTGCTGGTCGTGTTGGCAGAGAAGCAGTTCAATGTTGGGACACGGAGATTGGTTGTGCACAGCCAGCGACATCGGACTACCCGATCTTTAGTGTGTGGTACAGACATCACACACCTAGGTTTATTATGCTCAGGTTGGCAAGCTCAACGCAAATAGTTTGGCAGATAGAAATTTCCCGCCACCGGGTAGCACTGGTGTTGCATATCAGTAGCGAAACAACGTCTTCAACTTAGGCTGGACTCACAACCATCTATCACATCCCTTCAGTTCCTGTCCGTTTGGCAGTCATCCGTCTGTGTTTTCATCCGTCGGTTGAAAGCGATTCACAACAATCCGTCGTCCGTGAATCCTTCCGTACGGCAAAATTTCAGTGTGACAACTTAACATCGCGATCTTTCTTTGGTTCGAAATACATCTTCAAGAGAAAAACATTTTGGGGAAATAATTTTTTTACGTGATAAGAATTTATACTATATTATTGTTTACATTTTAAATTCCTGAATTTACCACCAAAGATAAATAAACACGAAGATCCACCGCTTTGCATTTTATTTCAAAGTGGGTATTTGCGTCTTCGGAATGTCGTCAGAAGGCGGTGGTCCATCCGTCCGTCGAACGCTAAAGTTTGAGAAATATTTGACGGATTTGACGGGCAGAAAAAAAAGTTGCCTTGCGATTGGTTGAAGATCACGTGACTCCCGGACGGACGGGTCATTGACGGATACGACGAATGGTTGAGTCCACCTTTAGGAAAGGGCACGCCTTTAGACGCTCCACTTAAAAGTATGTCGGATGCCAACAAATGAATACTTTTGTATTTGTACCAAACATTTTTCAACTCATATGCATTATATGTGATTACATTTTCCTCGAATAAAAATTTTTTACACTTTATATTTTTTAAATAATTTGATGTCAAATACAAAATTCTTGTGTTTTTTTTTTGCAGCCTTAATAACAAATACTAACTAAGTTGTACAGATGCAAAAATGTACGACATAAACTAAAGCCGTGGGTTACTGCTTAGCATAACAAAATGTTAAAAATATGCAAAAAAAATTATATTTAACATTTTATCTCATATAGGTGTGTGTCCTGTTATTTGGTGATTACATATGTAACATGCGGTAGCCCATGGGATTAGTTTACTTTGTAAACTTTTTCTTCTGTACAACTTACTGTTTTTTACTACGGCTGCAACAAAACAAAAGAATTTCGTATTTGACATTAAATTATTTAAAAAAAATATAAAGTGTATCCTTTTTTTTATTCGGGGAAAATTTCATCACATATAGTACGTACCAGTTAAAAAATGTTTGGTACAAAAATAAAATTATTAATTTTTTGGGGCCCTCCTAGAAAACCAATTCTTAATGCCTCAAGGTCAAACATTGTGTCGGCGGTAGAAAACAGCATAAACAAGCTTTGCGTGTGTTCCGTTTGCTCAGAATTTTATGCGGTGGCTACAAGGTTTTAATACACCAGTCTGTTCAGAAATGATACAGCTTTGTCGCTTTATTTTAAAATGCTGTTTTATTGAAGAATAAATATCGTAAACAGATAGCTACGTATAGCTATTTTTGCTGACTTCGACAGTTTTCAACTACCACATTTATGTTTGAATAATTTTATTTATAAATTGGCAACATAGTATTGACTTCCATTTCTGCCCTGAAAAAAAATTTACATTGAAAAATTCTATAGATTATTAAATTAGAAGGGACACAACTGCTTACAATGCATCTATTTTAAAGATAACTGTTCCAAATGAAAATTCAACGAAATATCCCGAACAATGCTGCCACATTAAGGAAAAAAAAAACATTCCTTACTTGTTAGTAAAATGCAAATGTGATTATCAAATTTAGAAACAATACTTAACATAAAAATTGGCAAGGTTTCTTAACGTGTCAATATTCCTTAAGATATATAACGTACAATATTTTTGGGTATGAAACAGTTATCTTGAAAATTGATGAAGTAAGAAGGAATTAATTTTAGTANATATAACGTACAATATTTTTGGGTATGAAACAGTTATCTTGAAAATTGATGAAGTAAGAAGGAATTAATTTTAGTAGATAGGTATAGCCGATTCCAGGACACAACATCTAAAAACAATTCTTAAAAATCGAGATAACATATAACGTTAACCTCACACTCACCCCCACCACCCTAACCAACAAACCCCCTCCCCAGTCTACAATCCACCTACATTCACAAAAATTCGGGAATGATAGAAAAAAAAAANCCTAACCAACAAACCCCCTCCCCAGTCTACAATCCACCTACATTCACAAAAATTCGGGAATGATAGAAAAAAAAAAGAGAACAATAGATTCGAAAAATCTGAGAACATATCATGTTAACCTCACATGCATCCCACCATTCTCANAAAAAAAAAGAGAACAATAGATTCGAAAAATCTGAGAACATATCATGTTAACCTCACATGCATCCCACCATTCTCACCTCACCCTCTTCCCACTGCCCAAACATGAAAAATCAAGAAAAAATAACCGCAAAAAATTCAATTTTTTTAACAATTAAAATAATATATACTTAAAAATTATTTAAAGTTATACATGTAGGATCCGGGGTTCGATAACGAGTGGATCGACTAATCTCGTGACATGACTGGCTCTCGCCAGGTCGAGCAGTGTCCATCTCGTCAGCCATGTTAGATGTCAGTGACCTCGAACTTTGACATTGGTCCTGGTGATCTTAAAGCTATTGAAAAAAAAAAAAAAAACCAAATATTCCGAAAAACTCCAACAAATTCCCAAAACATCCTTGACACTTGACCCAAGACCCCATGACCCATTGACCCAAGACCCCATGCCATAACCCATTAACCCAAAACTCCACGACCCATGACTCATTGACCCATGACTCCAAAAAATAATATATATAAATTAAAGTTTAAAAACTTTTTAATAATTTATAAAAATAAAAAAAATTATTGTTAATAAATTTATATAAAAAATTTACATTTACATAGGTTTCCTCAGAGTCACGTCCAGCAGACGACTGACCTCCAGCCCCTCACCTTTGCTCATTCTGTCGAATGCACTCCTCCCACCATATCAATTTTTTCGCTTGTCATTTGATTACTTTTTCATCACCTAGGTGATGCAAGTGTATTAATGATCGATTTCGCCGCCAGAGGAGCTGTCGATTTAGCCACCATTTTGGTTGTTGTCGACCTTGTCCTTGACACCAATGAAATAGAACTCGAAAAATCGAGAAAAAACACCATTACTAGCTGGTCACAAAAAGAACCCATACCGACTAACCATACTAGACAACAACTGAATCCACCTAAGACTGACTACACCCAAGACTGGGTCCAGGCGAGATTGACTGAACAGAAAACTAGTTCCTGACGAGACCAGTTCCTGCAAAACTGACTAGAACAATCGACAATACCAACCTGCCATACCACCCACCTATACAAACGATGATGCTTGATCTCGAAAAAAGTTTCTATAAGAGTCTCGTAACTAATCTCTTCCCAGAAAATCTTCTCAGAATCTTCGCAAAACTTTTCTACCATAGCTGACCATACCAAAGACCCATACTAACTTACTAAGCCAACTTACCAGACCAACTGACCAAGCAAACCAACTAGTTGCGAAACAATCCTCAAATATTCCCCTCGTTCCATTCGTTCATCATATAGAACTCAATCAATTTTAAACGACACGAGCAAGACACAATACTTCAAATCGAACTATAGCCCTGCTACTGCATGCACTCACATAAAATTGATCTAAAACATACTCTCAATTGATTGTTTGCACCACTGAATTAATAAGTTTTTTAGAGAAGGATAAGGGACTCTATAAGAAATTAAACACACATTACTATGTATATAAAAATTTTACTTATTTCCTTACTATATACATTCTCTCTTTCTTATTATTTTGAACATTCCATCTTTACATTTCTCAGATGTTTGCAGATCATGGTTAGTAGCCAACAGTCCCATCTGATGTAACCGCGATCCTTCAGTTCATCGATGATTGAAGATATCTTAACAATGTGTGAGAGATCCCCGCGTTTTTGCAGGCCAATCAAATATCTGCGTCTATCAACAAGTTCATTCCGGTCTTCAGGAAATATATAACGAGCGTTCTTGACGCCTTCTGCCTTCTTCGCACCACTAGTCGAAGGAAACTCGTTGGTGAAGTGTGTGGGAACGTCGAGAGAATCATCATCCTTCTCAACAGGTAATTCATCAACACTGTCGCCATAGTCATTATCATCAGTGCTGTCNCGTCGAGAGAATCATCATCCTTCTCAACAGGTAATTCATCAACACTGTCGCCATAGTCATTATCATCAGTGCTGTCTTCATGATTGTCTTCACATCCTGTTTCATCCTCAATATCAAGTTTACTTTTCTTTGTAGGAGTCACATGGTCATCATCGGTATTTAGAGCTGACAACAGTTTATTTTGAAGTTCGTCGACTTCACGCGAACGCCTTGCAAGTGTACATTCCACACATACCGACTCTATCATACCTNCGTCGAGAGAATCATCATCCTTCTCAACAGGTAATTCATCAACACTGTCGCCATAGTCATTATCATCAGTGCTGTATTCATGATTGTCTTCACATCCTGTTTCATCCTCAATATCAAGTTTACTTTTCTTTGTAGGAGTCACATGGTCATCATCGGTATTTAGAGCTGACAACCATTTATTTTGAAGTTCGTCGACTTCACGCGAACGCCTTGCAAGTGTACATTCCACACATACCGACTCTATCATACCTNTTTATTTTGAAGTTCGTCGACTTCACGCGAACGCCTTGCAAGTGTACATTCCACACATACCGACTCTATCATACCTTGTAGATCTCTCATTCTGTCATTAGCATTCACTATCTCGTCATAATCGTCTGCGGAAACAGTATCCATCCATGTAGCAGGTGGTTTTGGCGACATCACTTGCTGGCTCCCAGTATACGAACCCTTGCAGATCTCGATATTCCTTCATTGTATCACCTTGCATAAACTGCATGTGGTAATTGTCGTAATGCTTCACCAGGCGAGTTCCCTCGTCATATGAAAACATTTTATGTAGTGTATTTACAGGAGGTAACGAAGTCATCCTGTTATGCTGTTTCTCAGTGGGCGAAAAAAAACNAACATTTTATGTAGTGTATTTACAGGAGGTAACGAAGTCATCCTGTTATGCTGTTTCTCAGTGGGCGAAAAAAAAACACTACATTTATCAACCTTGATGTGTTCATTTAAGTCATCACATCGAGTGAACTGCCTAGGACAGTTTNAAAAAAAACACTACATTTATCAACCTTGATGTGTTCATTTAAGTCATCACATCGAGTGAACTGCCTAGGACAGTTTTTGCAGCTAAAAATCACACAAGATGAGTTCTTCAAACAGTCACTGAATGACTTGGCACAGCAACATCATTGTTTTCCATGTAATTTGTAGGCAGTCGTTGAAGGCATGCATGTAGTCGTAAATGACATACATGATTTCACATCGTCAGTGACTTGCATCGTCTTCAAGCATACATGATTTCATACACTTTAATCCTTCTGACTGACTCCTGCTGACGGACTCCTGCAGATTGACTCCTGCAAAGATGTTACTGATTTACTGGTTTAAAAATAACTAATGTGTAATACATGAATATATTAATTTATATATGGAGAAAATTAATCGCGTTTATTAAAAGTGTCGGGTATCAATCATTTTTCATATGGCGCTTGATCAATGCTGTTTTACAAGCTATTGCCCGACGAATCCTCGAGCTAAACGAACAGTCGCTGAATAACTCACAATACATACCGCTCACTCGCGAGCATGCCCATGATAGTCAATGTAGCACCATCCAACCGGGAATCGAACCGGAGACACACACACCCGCCAACATATTCGATGCCCAGAAGCAAGTCCCTTGCAATGCATTTCGCAAAACTTTTCACGAACCATTCATCCATTTTACGAACTTACCCTCTCGAATCACTTTACGAAACACATTGCGAAATAGTTATCCATCTGATTGGAGGACATTTCAGGTACTACTCTTATAAAGAGCCTGTCATATTCTCCCACAAGGCTTTCTGCCACAGATTTCAAATAAAAAATATTAGGAGGATCTGTACGGACTAAAGTAGCGCATTTGTTTTAATTTAGTTATGAGTGATTCGACGCGCGAATAAATAGTTTAGTGCCAAGGTCTTTATTAGGCATTTAAGGTCCTATAGTCTCATTAGAGGAAGACTGCAAGTAAAGAATAGATGGAGAAGTTATAATTAACTTTTCGTCTGGATTCGTTGGAAGATTTTTCTACGGCGTTCATCAATCTATTTGAGGGATAAAAGTAACCAGATAAGTGAGAAAACGAGCTGAGCAGGGTCTAGGGTAATTTTATTTATTTGCACATTTATTTTAAACTGATACAACAATTTTTTAACACAAAATCCTTGAAACAGTTTTTTTTTTTGCTTTACCTATTTATTCTCTGCCAAGCTTTCAACATGAACTTAATCAATCCAACTTACATAATTTTTGAGCAAACCAAGCTAGTGGTAACAGCTACCCGAAAAACATATTGTTACAATTTTCTCTCAAAGTCAGTGGGCTAAACCAAGTTCGTTAAGGGATGGAAGTCTTAATTAAATAAAAGAGTTAATTATAATTTCCCAATTTTATTTACATTAACTACAAACATAATTCTCTCGACTCAATATCTCATAACAAATTCATACCACTGGCTGTTAACAATCAATGACTTCAGCCAATACAATTTACACTTCCTTTAAAGAAATAAACTTAATTAAATAATTAAAAATCAGTCCCAATAGACAGTGTTTCAAAACCTATTAAATTATTTTACAAATTAGATGTCCATATTTGACAGTTCCAATATTTATAATAATAAAGTCCGTATCACAATGTTATTCAGTCCCACCTCAGTTTAGTCCACCAGGTCCCAGCAGTCTCATGCACAGTAGCATTCGCTCGTCGGATTTCACGGCCTCTCGTCCATTCACGCCCCAAACACCTCGTCCGCCGTCGCCTCGTAATTTCCCGTCGTCGTCCGTCCTCTTCACCGATGTCTTAGTTACCGCACTCAGCGCGAAAGCCCCTACCAAGACTACCGGCCGTTGGAACGCTGCAATTTTTATAGGGCCGCAGGCCATCACCCAGAAATGTTTCTTAATGCCACGTTGCGCCGAGAGTCCTAATTCCTAGAATATTCTTGCGCATCCTCTANGACCTTGCATAACGGGAGCTCGCGGCCGGTACGAGCTGCAACGCGTAACAATACAAAGAATTTGTATGAAATTTTGCTCTCTGGAACTAAATTGGGGTTTTGAGAAATAACTATTTGCAATTTCTGTTCACACTTTCAGTCGCCAAAAACATTCTTTTACTTCAACTAAATATTACTCAAGTGATCTCTGCTCTTCTTGTTATTTCGGATGAAGTAGTGTCAGTATGGTTTTGTTCTATGAGTTGTCTTACGTCCGCGTTTCCCAGTTGTGAGCTGTATATTCAGATAAGTGAGTAAGGGTTCCTACCAGTATCTCACGTTACATCAATTCATCATATCGTGTACGTGTTTGCGTAATGTTAAGTATTAAGAAGTCGGGAAATACATTCATAGACAAGCGCGCCACAATATCTCGACCACGACAAGTGTGCAGCCGGAAGATATGCAATCTACAAGGCGATGCCCCTCTCCCTCTGCCACCCTGCCATCACGACTAGTGGGGTGGAGGGGAAGAAAGCTCCCAGCTGCGTAGTGGGTAGTGTAGTACTGGCCATAACTCGTGCCACAGTATTTACCTTTTTCGTACGTTCGCGATTGATGAAAGTGTTTTATGCTCGCACGAATGATAGGTACAAGGTTCGGAATAAAAGTGGCGGTGGCATCAACTAGTAAGTCAAGTAATAAAAATTTACACAATCAGTGCAGAGAAGTCACAAGGAATGTGATCAAATTTTGCAGTAAAGAAAAACTATCCGGACAGGTTGTTCATCCGATTTGTCAGGCTAATGACTAGAAAATATAATAATTTACCACAACACCAAAACAAACATTGCAGACAGGTCATTTTTGTGGTTATACGCACATTGGTGCAGTACTGAAATAAACAGCCTCCAACCCACTAAAATAAGAATACTGCTGAATTAGCGCAGTGTATGTGACATGTTATAATGCCTAAGATTTATAGTATTTCGAAAATAATTTAATTTTATAGGTCTGAAGTTTTTACTTTATATGCCACCCCCCCCCCCTCCTCCCNTGGCCGCTTTTCTTGTATGGTGGTTCTAGAAGCCATCGATGAAACTTCATCTAACAACCAGCCAGTCACCGACGGGAAAAACAAAAGGAAAGTCTGGCGTTGGCGTTGTGTGTGTGTGTGTCTGTGTGTGTGTTGGTGGGATTGAAAAGGGAGGGTAGAGGGATGGCACTAAACAAGCAACCAGTTATCTCTTTGAGTGATCGGATCAGTGTCTGGAGGAATAAGCGGTATCAGTTTCTACCTGCTTGCTAGCTAGTTCCTTGATCAGGCAGGAGTTCCAGCGATGCAAGATTTCGTGCTGATGTACACGCACCATTATCCTACTCGGCAACAGTGGCGTGGCTACGAAACGCCAAGGTGCCTTCAGTTACGTAACATATTTTTCAAATATGCATTTTAAAGGCGGAAGCTACGTGTGAACGTTTGCACCTACATTGGCTCCGTAAATTATTCGTCTGTGAACCGACGAATGTTAATATCTTCAGATTCCGAAGGAACATCGTGCCGAAAGTGAGGAAGTGGGCCTCACTGTGGAATACGTTTTTACCCAGAGCATTGACCAAAGCACACGGATCATAATACCAGGATATGGCTATTGTATAACAACACACGTCATATGCATGCACCACCCCAGTCACCAAACATCAGTCTGATCGAGTACTCGTGGGATGTTCTGGAACGGAACCTAAGAAAAATACCAATTTCCAACAAGAGTGATTTGAAGGTAGTTTTGTTGGAAGAGCGGTGGCGAAATACTCCAAGTAACGTGGCGGAAAATATGGCGAAGTCGATGCTAATAACATTGTCAAAGGTTATTAAGCGACAGGGTACTCATACGAAGTAAGGGACTCCATAAACACAGTATGAAATAGAAAGGAGACGGCACATACGAACACTTCTTGGAGACCACGTTAAGAATTTTGTTATACCGCATTTGTATGTTATAACAGCTAACCCAATATCGTAGGATATTTTATAGGTTAATGTATTTTAACTAACTCAGAACAGTGTGATTTTTTTGTTTCATTTGATATTATTACGATTTATTATAAATACAAATTCAAACACTCCATATCTGAAAATACTTTTTTTTTTTTTTTTTTTTCTAGCTTAACTATACGGCGTTGCCCGGATATTATTTTGTCTTTTAATAATTTACATATGCAGGCTTTTCAGACAATCGTATCGTAATACCTTACTGAATATAACCTAACCTTCAGCCGTAGTGTCATGAAGAAGCTAATCATTAGTTTAATCACGTTACTAGTCGACAGACAATCTAACCGGTACTGAATTAGGGTTTTTGTCGCAATCCAGGAATTGGCGCTATTGTGCATTATTGTATTCGCTGTATTGTAAGCAAAGAGTACACTTGCCTGAATACCTAGAAGTAGACACAAATATTCCCCGGACTGAATCAAAAAGCATTGTACTGAATAGCTGAATTTCTATTCCAACTGATGGCGGAACTGCTAAATCCCTAGTTCAGTTAAGCACATTTCTAATCATAACTGTTCATCGAAGTAACCTAATCGTTTTAGAATCCTTTCTGTCGCAGTGAATTTAACTGAGTGTAATAAGTTTTAAGACTCATAAATGCAATAATGACAAAGTAATTTGGTAACTTACCCATACAATTGCTATTTAGTTTAACCGTGATAAAGCAAACTAAAATTGTGGTGCTTAAATTGTAGGTGCTACATTAAGATTGCAGTGTCAGTAGCCTACATTTATTGGATTCCGTATGCGTAATTATGTTGATTGTACGTGAAGAAATTCCTCGGGGCACAAAAAGAAAGCACATAATTGTGGATACTTCTACACTGTAAACAAAAAATATGGAAAAGTGTTTAAACTCCAGGTATTTTTTCCCGCTTTACTCGCATGAGCGAGGACCTTCGCCATTTATCACTCCCTAGTCATAATATTGTGTTACGTCATTGGTATGCGGTGTGCGAATGAAAGAATCACTGAGTTGGGAACCGAGCTCTTGACTAGTAACTGATGCCGGGTTACCGTATACTGGGTGACCTTGACAGCGAAGTGTGCCATTGCAGTATCGCAATGATTTATACTGCTTTATGGCAGCGAGACTTGCTCTTTACATCAAAGGATAACGAATGTGTCGATGGNGTATCGCAATGATTTATACTGCTTTATGGCAGCGAGACTTGCTCTTTACATCAAAGGATAACGAATGTGTCGATGGTAAAGTCTCTGTCCCGTTGACAGGAGTCCCTGTAAAACCATTTATTTTGGAGAAATATTATTCTGTAATTAGCTTTNTAAAGTCTCTGTCCCGTTGACAGGAGTCCCTGTAAAACCATTTATTTTGGAGAAATATTATTCTGTAATTAGCTTTGTTTACAGTTTTCACTGCAGTCGAAAATAATATATATATTTAAAAAAAGAGAAAGCACATTTAAATGACGTACACTAATCAGTATGCACAGGCATGTTCGTATAAATGCAATGAAAATAATAACTAGCGTTCATTATACTGTCTTCATGAATTCTTGCTCTCTGACGCCAGTAAGAACACTCGTGGTGAGACGTTATTTGGAACTCCCTGTCACGGTGACTACTCGGTGTGAAGACGAACCAGTGACCGGCTTCTCGCTTGCCTATACCACCACTGTTTACCATCTGCTGTGTATTCTCATCACGCGTTGTGCAGATTGTACGAACAGAGAACAGGTGCTTCAAACAAGTTGTTTTCTTCATTCAGCCTTGCTCGTTATACATAAATATAAAAAAAAAAATCAAGAAAAAATTACCANGCTCGTTATACATAAATATAAAAAAAAAAATCAAGAAAAAATTACCAACCAATTACAATTATTTCCCTACCAACATGGTAGGGAAATATATTTTCCTTGTAATAATGTGGAATAACTATGTTTTCATGGCTTCTCACGAGTAGCGTGATGAATTGAAAATCATTTTCGCAAAATTAAAAAAAAAAAAAAAAAAAAAAAAAAACTTTCGGAATATAGAATTGTTATAAAACTGTCCAAGGCTAGTAAACAAAATATATCCACAGTAACCGGGTTTTCAATGTATGACTACAATAGCTGCGGTAAGTACATACTGAAAGTCTGATTTACTTTGACCCCGAGAAAGGGTCATTTTCAAGATGGTGCCAAATATGGTTGCCGGGACCTCAAAACTGCTAAATCTGAAACACTATTCAACCTGGGAAATTTGTTTTAGTTTTAGGCGTATTTCTATGTAGCAAAAAATCGGAAATAATCAAGGAATTTTGTATCAGATGATTACTCGTTATCAATCAGTTTTACGCGAATTATTTAATATAAATTATTGCTTATTTTTTTTACACAAGTTATTGGTAATTGATAGAAAACTGAAGTTCAGGTAGTATTGAGGGGCATTCAGCTACTGACCGTAAATTAAAGACAATAATATATATAAAGTGATTGATTAGTTAAGAAACCCGAGTCCAGCCGGACGATTTATGTGAAGTTGACACTTTTCTTGAATGTTGGTAGGTAATTTATTTAGGGCAGACCTGGGTATTTATTTCCCNGATTTATGTGAAGTTGACACTTTTCTTGAATGTTGGTAGGTAATTTATTTAGGGCAGACCTGGGTATTTATTTCCCTGATAAATAACGTGTACCATCCGGTGTCAACTTGGTGGCTCATATTTGAAGCAGAATGATCTCGCAAAGAAAGTCTTGGAAGTTCTACGAATTTTACAGATAGGTGGATAGTTTTTTGTTGAATGATGACCGATGATATCAACCTTTGAAAGATGTACTAAGTTCAATACAACGTTTTCATAACCCTGTGTACTGCTAACTGCCTACTGGACATCATACCTCAGAAACATAAACTGCGTTGTCTAGGGTAGCACACCTGGAAAACCTTAACTTTTTGCAATCTTTTTTTAAGGTCGTCTTCTTTGCCGTATGCTTCAGAATAATTTATTTGGTTACTGCTAAAAAAAANTTTTGCAATCTTTTTTTAAGGTCGTCTTCTTTGCCGTATGCTTCAGAATAATTTATTTGGTTACTGCTAAAAAAAATAAGTAAAGTACTAAAATAATGCAACATAGAAGCCAAACTTAGCAATATGTGCGAGCAAAATATGTCCGACTCTAACAAATTAGACTGTGGTTCCAATCTACATCTTACGAGACACACCCGCATTNGTGCGAGCAAAATATGTCCGACTCTAACAAATTAGACTGTGGTTCCAATCTACATCTTACGAGACACACCCGCATTTGATATATATTTTTGGGTTTGATATTTTTCTATATAATCGAGTCCAATTTAATATATGGTTTTAAAAATCGTAATATCTACAAACACGTAAAGTACATCACCACTGAAAGTACCATAGGTACACACACAACACGATGAGAACACTCCACGCCAGTTCAGAGGCTTGCGCTTAGCGTCGATGGCATACTTGATGCGCGTGGCAGTGTCGCCCTTATCGCTCCCGCGCTTCTCGGCCTCACTCGCGGAAAAAAAAAAGCTTCAGGTAGGCGTGAACCTTAATTCGCAAATAAAACTTGAAATAATTATTACCTAAATACCCATCATCTTATGTAAAGTTATACTATATTCCCGAAACCTTTCCTTTTACAAACGAAGTATTATGTACCTAATGGGCACGTTCCACATATGTATTGCTCTTCATTTCGCTAATATGGATAATAAATGCTTAATATGTTGTTATATTTTAGCTAATATTTAATAGATTAGGTTTACTATTGTACCTCTTAAGAGAAAGTTTCAGTCATTTTTACACTATAGAAACTTACATAAACTCTTCTTCCCTGCAAAATTATGGTTTTGTGATAAGTGCCCCTCAATCCTCGGAAATTATGAGGGAATGTTTCACGCTTTTCTGAAACAGACTGTACCTCTTCATTAAATACGCCACTTTCAAATCCTCACCCGGAGGAGCTTGGAGATGGTCCTAATCGAGGCTTCTGAAGGAAATTTGACACCGTGGCTTTTTAACATCTGCTTCTAAGCCTCTGATACACTGCCGAGGATCCTTCACCAGTAACGATCATACGCCCAAGGCTTCCGGGCTCCTTAGAAATAATATTTCTCATGGTCGGATCCTCTTCTCCTGATAGGCCGAAAGACCGATATCATGCGAGGAGCTCAAAGGCCAGCAGTACACCGACGGCCCAGAAGTCGACAGCTGCGGTGTACCCAGGAGCAGTCCTCGGCATAGCCTTCTGTTGCCGTGTAGCTGGGGAGCCGCAGAAGGCGCGGCGGCGTGTGTGTCCCGTCGGACGACATCGAAGTCTGCAAGCATCGCATTGNCGACCAGGGTGTTGTCGCGGCGCGGGTCGAGCCGTGGCCTCGAGCGCCGTCGGCACCTGTGCCCACCACCGTCAGGTCCTGCCTCGGGAAGTCGTGGTCCTCCGGGACGTTCGTGAGTTCGCCAGTCCGCAGTCGGGAGCGCCACGTCTCCTGGCATGGGAGGCGCAGGGCAGGGTCGGTAGGAAGGGCACTTTCTCGGCTATCTCCAGAACCTGCTGCTCCCTTCAGACACATCTCAGCATACGTTCTTTGGTATTGTCATTAGGAAACTGAGGGGTGCCGTGTTATTAACCATTAAAGGCGTGTTAACGGTGGTGTTTGTCACGGCGTTTATAACGTGCGCGAGGTCTTGAAAGCACTCGAAAGACCTCGTCAGAAGCGTGTGTTCTTTTCATAAGGTATTTTAGATAAATACATCTTCTCGATTGTGTGTGAAATGGTAAAAGCTGCCTGCTCCATCAATATTCCTTGGCCCCGTATCGAAAGTTCTGCAAAAAATTGTACTGGCTCGTGACAGCTCAAATGTAACCCAAATTATATCAATTGAATCGAGATTTTATTCAAATCTAAATAAGATCGGTTGTGCGTACTGCGTGTGTTTTGGAACTGTTACCCAAGTTTGTTCAAGCAACGTTGCATGATCGAATGCCTGACCGCCGCTTCTGATTGACAAGTCGCCAAACATAAAACCGACTTCGATGTGTTATCTCTTTATCAGACCCGCCATAATTCAGCTGGAAAGACGTGAAAATGAAGGAATTCCCTATGATTCGAGATTTTTGGGACATAATGTAGAGTAGGAATTTTTTTTTTTACTCTCGTTTAAGGTAACTGATCAGATGACCAGATGAAGACAAAACTGGTATGTAGTAAAATAATATATTTATTTAAAAAAAATTTTATTTTAAAGTTTGATTTTTTTCAAGTGATTGTACAATCGATTGTAGTTCAAGCGCCAGGAAGACGGACCCTTTGAAGTGTGACGAAGTCTGTACCATTGATGTTTCACGCTCAACCCCGTCATCGTCCAGTTTATGAGCACCGAGTCACCAGTGGTTCGGAGCTCACTGCAATGAAGATCTGTAGCTTCTGTGTGTACAGCCGTGCGACGTAGGTCTCAAACTTCTTACTTTTTTTTTCCTCGGCTCCTTAAACCGGGGTATTGCTGGTTGTCTTGACGTGGCGGCTGTCAGACTCCGCAGCCCGCGGTGATACACGGCGTCGGCCCCACGGACGTGCAGGAGGCAGGTGGACACGGGCTCGAAGGCGAGAC
>NQII01001054.1:78967-89766 GCA_002778355.1 Clitarchus hookeri
GCCCGCCACATCCACGTAGAGAGAGCAAGCGACGGCGCAAGGCACATGTCTAAACGCGGAGCCTCCTCTCCGCGGGTACGTCTGTCGACCCCGATCCCGTTCCCGGTCGTCGATCCGATCGCATCTGCTCGCGAGGGTCACCTCGTGCCGTGTCCGCTGTCGCTGTATCGGTGTATTCATGGCCGTCAACGCCATGAGGAAGGGAGGGGGGGCATCGCCCTCCCCCAAGTGTCCGGCAAGGGTACAAGGGGCGGTAAATCTCATCCCTTGATTAAGAGAATTTTCAAAAACTCATAGCGGCATTTTGATCAGTTTAACCGATTACTTTTAATTTATCTGTAAGGATTCTTCTCTCATTTCTTTACATTCGATCACCGTGCAAGTAGGCAGTAATATTCAACTGACCTCACACTTCAAGGATTCAAGTGTGTGACAATAACAAAGGCAATAAATAGTATCTCACCTTACTCTGATTCCTGAAAGGTGTTTGCACGATGGTATATCTACCTGCTCATGTCTTCTGCTCCTTTCCGCCGCATTCTTTCTTGGATCTCTGGTGACCATCCATTAGCCCGCCCTCCGACCCTTCTACGACGGTGGATGCTCTAACTCTTAATACTTTGCTTGCTTCGTGCTCGGTCAGCAAGAAGCCTTGTGAGTTAGTATTCCTGGACCCGTACTGGAGTGAAATCGTCGTACGAATTGAAAAACGTGTCTTAATACTCGGCTCGCAATGAGCCATACAGATCGATTTAAGAGTGCTGCAAGAAGGTGCTAGACTATTACATCATTCTTTCAGGAACGTGTAGATAAAAATGCTAGGCACACCCATTATATGTTTATATATTATCATATTTTATCAACAGAATTTGAAAATGCAAACGTGTCGTTGAATTTTGAATGTATACATTTTTGGTTGCTTGCTCAAAATATTACAAAAAAAAAAATATTTCAAATACATATTACGGCAATAGATTACGTTACCTACGTTTTATGTGCTTATATTGGCTATGGCTATCTTAATGAATATTCACATTCAGTGAAATAACTTATCGATATATCAGTATATAGCTAGTACTAACAATAGTCGATTATATTTTCTGTACAGTAACATGCTAAGATTTTCTCCTAAAACGTGAGGGCTACTAGTACTTTCAATGCTGTACACTGCGATGTACATTGCAGTTGCATCGTATTTCATAAATGTGAGCAATTTTTATAATTAGCTATCTGTAGTCATGTCGTGTTAATAAGCTTGCTTATTGGTGTTGGCACTATTAATTTTACAAACGAAAGTAATGCAATGTAAATTCATATGTTTGCACCCAGGCAGATATTTTTACTTACAACGCCACTTATATTATAATGTGTTGTAGTCCTTTTTTGTATTTAGCACAGTTATATGTACGAAATTAGACATAAGCCTTAATTGAGGTACAGCATATGCGCCGAGAAACAGAATCCATGAAGCATTAAGGACGTCATTGCCATGCTTGAACAAAGCATCATTACCTCTTTTCCATAAGGAACTGAAAATATTTTTCTTACCACAGACAGCCAGACAGGCGTAATGCTTCAAACTATGAGCCAGTGGTGGTTTTGGTGATGAAAAGGACGAGGCTTAATACAGTGCAGATTGCAGTACAGCAGTCACTTAGACTGCAGTACAGATGGCGTGCGCTATTGCCAGACTCTCTACCCCATTACGACGTTTAGAAAATCACTTGGTTGAAAGTCTGTGTGCGTAAATAAAACATTTTAAGAAATCTAACACCGTGTGTTATCTTAAATTTAAGAATTTATATGATTTATTCAATTATATTTGTAAGCATCTCTTATAATCATTTGTCACACACACATATGTGTATATATATATATNAATGACCCCGCACTCGACTAGACACTAATTCCTACCTACATCCTACATTGAGCTAGCGTTGCCCCCCACCGCCACATTGCTCCCCAAGTGTCCGGCAAGGGTGCAAGGGGTGGTAAATCTCATTCTTTGATTAAGAGAATTTTCAAAAACTCATAGCGGCATTTTGGCCCTAATGGATTGCTTACTGAAGTAGCAACCAAGAACCACACCATGTTCGGTATCGTGCAGCATTGACCAACGTCGAGCCCTCTACTTTTTATAGCGGCAGTCGCAGTGACGTCTAGACTCGAGCTTGCGTTTACAGAGGGGTGTCAGGATACTTCCTATCAGATAGTGTTTATACCTCATCTGTCTAATCTCTTTGTCAATCAATGTACTCATAAAAAAATCATTAAATCCACGGCAAGATTTTCGGCAGATGTCGAATGCTTTCCATCACTACCTCCGCACACTGTCTCTTCGCCANCATTAAATCCACGGCAAGATTTTCGGCAGATGTCGAATGCTTTCCATCACTACCTCCGCACACTGTCTCTTCGCCATCCTTTGTCTTCGTTTCTTCAACCCCCAGCAAAGTTTTTCATTCAAAAGTAAACTTGATCCTTAATTCCAAACATTTTCCAGAACAACATATGTAACACGNCCCAGCAAAGTTTTTCATTCAAAAGTAAACTTGATCCTTAATTCCAAACATTTTCCAGAACAACATATGTAACACGAATAAGATTAAACTACGTGCTTTCCTGACAAAAAAACTTTAACAACAAATTTACATGTATTTTACATTAGTTTTAGCAAATTCGTGAAGAAGTTGCTGTCACACACGATGTGGAAATGCAGCGAAGAAATTGCATTAATTTCAAAATGCTTATCACATTTCACAGCGCTTCTAAGACACAGCTTAGAGCCGGTTATGAAGATAATGTCCTCTACCATCATTTGGAAATAAGGAGTATTAGCATCAGTGGGCAGGCAATGGAGTGGGGACCTTCCGAACTTTTTATCACTATAATAACTAGATCACAATACATTTCTTTACCCTACCACGTTTTGGTGATATACATCCTAGTGTAAATGAAAAAAAAAAGGATGATGCAATACCACACAATGGGTACTATAAATAAGCTGATAACTATTACTCGGTCATGAACGCTATGGCTTTATCTTCGGTCAAAGAGGTTTATCGGTAAGGTTTCCATGTAAACCAAAGGGGGAAAAAGTTACCCGACTTGTTAGTACACAGGAACACTTACAGTATACAAATCAACAGAAACAAATTGGCGTTACATTTAAATCTCTCCGCCCTTGGCATTGTTCTATTGGTTGATCGTAGTTCCCAGCGTTCGCCTCAGAGAATCCAAAGTTGTCCCCTGCCCCGACCCGCTCCCAGCCTGCTGGTCCCGTGCGCTAGTATTCAACCACATCACCAGCCTCTTGCTCAACACACGTCCTGCTTCTTCCTGGTGCACCAGGCAGTCTGCAAGACTCGCGACTCGGGACGGAAATCTCCGCATGTCTACAATCTCGCGAATTCACGCCGACACAGTACGCAGAACAACTCCACGCCTCCGTTTAAACTTAAGGCCCCCGTCTACCTGGAACTTTTTCCCACGTTTAGGCCGAGAAGCGCGGGAGCGATAAGGGTGACACTGCCACGCGCATCAAGTACGCCATCGCCGCTAAGCGCAAGGCTCTAAACTGGCGTGCAGTGCTCTCGTCGTGCTGCGTGTACCTATGGGACTTTCAGCGGTGACCATATATTATTTTATTAGTGGGAAGTCTTTAGGAAGGTTCAATGCAGGCCCCTGTAGTAGTTTTGTATGTATCTGATGCGTACATTTTGAGCTACAGCGCCTTGGAAAGGCCATTTTTTAGCGGTTTTGGAGTACTCTGAATTGATGTTTCTAACGTACGTGATATTTTGAAAGTACTTAAAAGTTCTCGTCTTAAGTGTGTGTTCTTTTCGTAGATCAGCACGTTGGACGCACGCTTAATAGTTTCGTTGAAAAACGTGTATTTGGAATACTCTGCAACGCGATTCAAGCGCCAGGTAGACGGGCGCCTTAACTACGAACGCCTGGCGTCGCTTTACTTTCTCTTCAGAGGTTTCTCCACCTTTCTGTATACCTACGGCACAAATGGAAGTACCTGCGTGCTTCTCGTGCGGAAATAAAATCGACGCACTTCTCGTCAGGAAGTTTACAATTACGATCTGGTAAGGGGCAGGCTACATCATCCATTTGGCAGCATCCAACCAGACTTTCAACCCTCAAGGCAGGCATGTGCAACGGATATAGAAGGTCTGCCGCGGTGTCTCTGAGCTGCCATACAGCTGATGAGCTTTGAAACCAATACTTTTAAGTCTTAAGCCTATTATACAAAAATATTTATTTATAATTAAATATTTTTACCGGTAATTATCTATATTATATTAAATTCTTATTATATACCATGATATATTATATTAATATAATATAAGCTCGTGGTAAGATTGTACTATGTTCTTATTTTTAGTTTAAAGATGTTGATTGATTAATTAAGAAATCTTAATTTATTATGTTGTTGTGTAACTATAAAAACTATTTATGGTTTTTTTTTTATATTGGTTGGGCTGGAAATACTAAATATAATTCATAACGCCATAATTACTTAATTTTAATACAAAAAAACAGGATAGAACCTAAAATATTTTTGAAGGGAACATCGTGACCTACGTTTTGAAAATCATGGTAATGGAATACCCGGCATAATTCCAAGTAAAAGCAGCTTAAAAAGATGCAAATAGAAATTTTAATGTAGGTGTTGTGGGGTCTTTCGCTTCTTCCCAGCCCTCGTTTCACCGTCATCAAACGACGCGGTTGGCATGTAGGTCGAAATTTTGGTTCTAACAGGCTGCACTGTCATTTACCATCCAAAATTTTGCTGGAGCGGTTTCTAAATAAACACCAGCAACACTCCTCTATGCAGTAGACTGGTCTAAGATAAACTAGAAGATCTCAAAAGAAAATAATAATTATAATTTCACTACCCTTCTCAGCTATCTCATTCATCCGAGTACATTCTTCAGACTGGCTGGCCAGGAAAGAGTAGTCTTTCCCTCCACTTACGGACATCGCCATCCATTTTAAGTTCGGGCTGATTAAGGGCGATACACATTTTCTAGAGTTATGTCTAACGAGTTTAGTTATGTGTATTGCATATTATAATTGTAAAGGTAATATTTAGGCACACATCTGCAGTAGTAAATCAATTTTAAACGCTGAAAGTAAACCAAAAGATCTTGTGGCTGTGTCGGTTATACTGCCGTGGGTTTTACATGAATATGTCTGCGTTAGTATATGATATTTTGTTTGGAATATGGGAATGAAAGCAAAGTAACGAAAATGAATACTTGACTTTTATAGCATACACCGGCAGATCTAGAAAATATCTATCATTTGGCAGTAAAATCAGCGCGCTAGCACATCGGAGTCACGAAGTATACTGACCTGAAATTTTTGCCCATGCCCAAAATTAGCAGCAACTCAAAGGGCATGCTTGCATCGTTGTCGCACATCCGATCGGACGAGTCCACATTTATTTCAATCGTGTTATTAATCAACAGTTTAGAATGCATCACCCTGTAAACGTCATATTTCCGTTTCTGTCCTGGTAAAGGTTGTTCACGATAAAGTGAGCACTCTTTGAAATCAACCTTTGAGAAATGTCACTACCCATAACTGCATTTATTTTAATGGGCAGACTGACCGGCATGGACCCAGTAATGTTGGCAATGACGGAGGGAAAGTAGTTCCACGCCCTAGCGTTCAATTAAAATTGCTAGGTAAACATTCGTGAGTTCTGAAATGATTTATTTTACTTTCTGTTTTTTAATGCATATAAGTGTAAGCATTATTAAATTTGCTAACTTGTTACTTTTTCTAATAATTTTACAGTTCAACTTAACCGATGCATGAATAAAGTGGTTAGGCCCGTGGCAGTGTTAATTTTACATAATGTGCAAACAAGTAGATCTTAAGCAGGGCTTTCAAAAGTGATCAGTTTACCGTGAACATCCCACACCCCATGTTACCGGTCTGATTTGTCAGATGCGTTCACGTCGAGATACAAATCCAGCAGGACTTCCCGCCTGTTGCAGTACAGGCCCAGATGTGATAACCACAGCAATGCGGCATTTCTCGCCCCCGTTTCTTCTCGGACCGTGTACCGTAGCTCGTCGTCTCGGGCAGATGCCACGCAGCAGCATCAACTGACGTGACGCCATAATGACTTGTTCAATGACGCGGGTGATTGGTGAGCCCCATTGTTCGTGGCCCAACGGTAAAAGGCAGGTTTATAACTTCCGGCACGCACCACTCATTGTCAGCGAGCTGTCTGCCCCCCCTCCTCAACTCATTGATGAATATTGGAGTCGTGACGTCTGCTGGGTACTTCCCTCGAGAAAAAGTCCATTGTGTGGTTAATATACATTTTTACAGCTACGGAATGACCGATCAACAGACTGGTGTGATAACGCACGGCTCCAGACGTATCGTTCCAGAGAAAAGTGAATGTCAGCTCCGCACTGGAGAAAATAGGGCAAAGTGCGCATGCGAGCTGCGCAGGAGAGACACTCCGTGTTCCAGCATTGGTCTGCCTTACTGACAATATGCAATATAAAAAAACAACTTGGATAGGATTTGAGGTTACAGTCCAATTGCGGTTACTTCCAACTTTTCTGCAGCCCTGCCGAAGTTCTACTTCCAGGATATTCATTCATCCGCCTCTTGTAAAGAAAATGTAACTAAGTCTAGAAAATTACGGTAAAGGGACAACGCGTCGGATTCTTGCGCACTCAGTGTAATTATACTTTGCATAAAAACTATTTCTTTCTAGGTATTACCACGTACCTATTATCGCCCTGTTTTTATTCGTGTTAGTTAAAAATTAAATATTTTACTTTAAGAAAAAATGTAAGCATAAGCTCAATTTCATAAAAAAAAATAAGGTACTTTTTATGATAACAGTAATACAAAACGCTTGTGTTACAAGGGATTTTTAGGAAACAACCCCACACGTAATACATGGGGTGATTTTTCAAAAAGTGTGAAGAAACCGGGAATAGACTATAGAAAACTTTTGATGTAAGTGCTTTGAGACGTTTGTATACTTACTTTAACCTAAGTTTTAATGCAGATAAATTATATTCAAGATGGTCACAGTATTTCATTAATTTAAAAGAGTGGGCCTGTTAAAAGCTCAAATTAAAAATAATATACTGTTGCAATCTCTCAAAGTCAGTTGTTAATCCAGGTTCGTTAAAGGATGGAGGTCTTAATTAAGTAAAAGAGTTAACTATAATTCCCTAATTTGTTTAGAATAATTTCAAAGGAAATGCTTTCATCTCAGTATCTCACAATAAATTTATACCTTTTGCTATTACTATTATTAAATTCAATCAGTACCAGTTACAATAATCTCAAAGAAATTAATGTAATTAATGAACTAAAATCATTTCCAATACACAGTCTCTCAAAACATATTGAATTACTTAATAAATAAAATGTCTATATTTGACAGTACCGACATTTATAATAAAGTCCGTATCATGTGTTCATACAGTCCCGCCTCAGGTAAGTCCAGATCCTACCAATCCGCAATTTTCTTCAGTGCGCCCTCATGCACAGTGGCCTTCACTCGTCGGGTTACACGCCCTCTCGTCCCTTCACGCCACAAACACCTCGTCAGCCGTCGCTTCGCAATATCCCTTCGTCCTCCGTCCTCTTCAGCGATGTCCCTCGCCGCATTCTGCTTCGCTTATCGCACTCAGCCAGATGGCTTCCACAAAAAGACTGCCAACCCTTGGACCGCTGCAATATTTATAGCGTCGAAGGCAATCTGCCAGAAATTTCTCGAAATGCCACGTTGCGTCGAGGGTCCTGGTTGCTAGAATATTCTCGCGCATCCGGCAAAATGGGGAGGGGCTGTGACGCCAGTCAGGTCACCGCTGTCAATAACTCCCGGACGCCCTGTGGCTTGGGGCAGGATCGAGGTGGATCACCTCCCACAGAGCCGAACCGCGCATGGAGCTCGCATCTAGTGCGAGCTACAGCGCGTAACAGTACGTTCATCACTATCGACCATGTATCTTTGACAGTTGTACTGACTATGGGTGATTCACTTTTGGGTACATGCGCAGAAGACAGAAATCGGTCCACCTCGTTCAAATCCAGTCTATGGGCTGTCCGTATGCCACGCTGCCAAAGTATTGAGCTACATGCACTTGGCGCCGCTGAGCCGAACCGTTTGTCGCTTCACTTTGATGTTAAATCAGTCCTTCCCGACACCACACTTGTGTGTCGTACACCTCGAAATATTCGACCGTCATTATCCCGTAAGAACGGAAGGTCTTTCTCACCTCGGAGGGGCCGCGGTTGTGTAGTGGTCAGACTACTCCCCTCCCACTTAGGCGAACCGGGTTCGATTCCCGGCGGGGCCGCTCCTGGATTTTCACACGTGGGAATCGTGCCGGACGATGCCACTGGTAGGTGGGTTTTCTCGGGGATCTCCCGTTTCCCCCACCCTTGCATTCCGGTGCCGCCCCATACTCACCTCATTTCACCCCCACCGGCTCTCAAGACCTCGATGTTAAGAGCCGCTCAGATCTCTTCACTTTCCACTCCACTTGCTCACCTCAGAAGCTGTCAGGAATGATTCGTAACAAGAAACGAACTGCAACCCTTCCACGAGTAATTTTGAAACTAGAATGTCGGCGTGTTCATTATTCTGTAATGTAATATTGCATTAATAGAATAGGATAGTAATGATACTTACCCTTGCCACAGGAGCCCCGATAGAAAGTGAGATATTTTGAAAATCATTATATTTTTATAACTACTCGTGACCGAAAATAAGTTAGAAAAAGTATTGGTTTTAGAGTTGGCCGCTAGTGACGCTGCTTTTTTATTTAATTTTTGCAGTGCTCAAAATATTGACTGGAAAAGGGCGGGACCGAATTTCCGAACCTCGGGCCAGCATGCAGATGCCTTACACCACTCGGCTATCGGGACGTGTGTTCGTAAAATGGTTTAAAAGAAGTATATCTAATATCATGTGTATGGGGAAAAACTATATTTAAAAGAAGGTAAGTGTTCGTTAACATGATTATTCCAGAAAAAGAATGTTTAATAATATTATTTATAGTCACTTTTCTTAAAATAATTTTTCTTATGAAAATATGCACTCATAAATAAATTTTCCGTATTTAATTTTTATACGTTTTTTATTTTAAAACAATTTCATTAAAGAAAATTTTTTGTGTTGGTCATCCATCCTTTGGTTTGGAAGTCTTCATCCATGCTTAAGACATCANATAGTCACTTTTCTTAAAATAATTTTTCTTATGAAAATATGAAAATATGCACTCATAAATAAATTTTCCGTATTTAATTTTTATACGTTTTTTATTTTAAAAAAATTTCATTAAAGAAAATTTTTTGTGTTGGTCATCCATCCTTTGGTTTGGAAGTCTTCATCCATGCTTAAGACATCAGAAAAAAAACCTGTAACAAACGGGTACGAATAATATTAATAATGTGGCCATGGCAGGTTAACAGCAACTATGAAAAAAAATTGTTTGGGGGCAAAGCTAAACTTAAAAAAAAAAAAACTTTTTTTTTGCAAAGAAAGTCGGATTATACAAAACTACCCTGACACCAATTAACCCCTTAATATATTATCCCAAGTATACTCGTTCACGTTTGACATGTTAAATCATAGTCGCTGCTGCGTAAGTCAAGACNATGTTAAATCATAGTCGCTGCTGCGTAAGTCAAGACGCTAGCACCAATACAGACAGCACCTTTTCTTGGGCAATGCTATTGGTTGCTGTTGACACACTGTTTTAATACTTAGTCGTTTCTTGTGCCATGGATATACTGAAACTCTTTTCATAGCTTCTCAAGTGACGCTTGTATAACAAAAAAAAATCGTAAGTACATTTCGCACCACAAATTTATTATTTTGCGGAAAGTTAATGCACGTTAAGTTATTAAATATGTAGCAATTTTGTGTAAAATAAAACTTAAAAAATTTTGTTATCACAAAATATAATAAAAACTATGAAATAATACTGCTCAACAGTTATATAATTTTGTTTTTAATGCAATAAGCTAATGTCTTGGTGTAGCATATTGCATTACATATTTAAAGCTATGGGCAAATTATTTATTTATGAATGCGAATATTTTTTTACTATCACATTACTCGCAATTTTATTGTCAATGAGTGTAGTAATGAACCGCTTGTGTGCACATGACGGAGTTACATAGCCCAGTCATATTAGGGGTTTCACCTCGGAATGAAAGATAATAAGCTGTAAATTGGTATAAGCCTTTGTTTTGTCGTTCTTAATGTTGTCTCAAAAGTCACCAATGTTATCGTGTCCGCGTCTTAAGATATTGAAGGTCAAAGGTCATAAAAATCGGTTTTTCGCGAATATCTCGCTTTTTATTGCTTAAATAAGATTTGCACTTATTATAAAAGTTGTAGAATATAAAATTCTCTACAACTTCTGTTTGAACTTTTTTTTCATACGATCAACCGTTTCTGCGGTAGACCGCAAAGAGTGCGCCGCGCACAGTCATATATGGTCTAATGCAAGGTCAAGCGTGAGTTACGGTTATCAGTACGTTGGATAAAGTTAATTATTTACTAAAAAAGTATAATTATTAAACAATGCCCATTATTTATGTACTAATTATAAATTATTTATATTTAATTAAAATAAGTGACTTAATTATTATATTTAACTATAGTATATTAATAATTCTGGAATGTATATTTTAGTTATATTTTAAGTTAAAAAGCCAGTAAGGGAATATATTTTATACATATATTTATTTATCATTAAATATAGCTTATTATACATTTATTGAAATGT
>NQII01001054.1:99899-120343 GCA_002778355.1 Clitarchus hookeri
GGCCAAGGAGGAATGCGTGAATGTGTGCAACACCGCGCCGCACGTCCTTCGTCCACTGTCGTTATTTTTCCTGCCGCATCGTCCCTTCTTCACATCGCACACAGTTCCGTCCATCTCGCACTTGTACGTAATCATATCATTGTTACATGAGATGGTGGCGCAGCGTTGAACTCTGCCCTCCATCGTCTCCGAACCTCAATCATGTTCTCGCATTTCCAATGACACTTTAAACTCCACTTAAGTTGCTTGGAAAAATTCTTTGCCTCGTCTACCGTCGCTTTCACAATTGTAGCGCCGCTCGTGGCAGCAAATTGACCTTGCAACAGCATAATGGCTACAAGCGCTCGCACACACCCAACGGTGTCCTTTAAAGCATCAAATTGACGCACTTCCATCAGATTACCTTTAAAAGTGTTTCTGTTATTAACGTACGAAGTATGTAAACATTAATCTAGGACACGCGGTAAACAGTCAATATCACTGTCAGAAATTTAAAAACAAATCTCATCTTAAATATTTAAAAAACGCATTCTTTAGCCATACATACAAGGACACAGTACTCTCAAGCTGAATAAATGGATACTTCAAGTACTTTTACGGTGTAGAGATTCCCAAAACTTCACTTTCGACAGTCCCAAACCATGTCGTTATTCCCGCAAGATACAGCCCACGCGACTGCCTGTAAAGATATAATCACATGAATAGAAACATATAATATGTATCTTAAGATTTTACCATGTTCTCTCCAGGTAAACTTAATATATTCCGGGGAAATGAACAATATTGAAGACAAAAAGTTTGATAATCTGATAGTAGAAAAAATCTCCAGTCTTCCTACAGATCACCAGATTGCCACCAGAATTTTGCAGAAACAGCTAATATTTCAACCTGTCGCAAATAAATTAAATTTGGCCACCAGACCATCTTCTCAAATCGCCATATCTGGTGAGGAAATCTTCACGTTGGCAACTCTGGATTGAGTATGTGTTGGAGGTGGTCGGGTGCTGGAAGATGCTTGATGTTTGTCGGGAAGGGGCAGTCGCAGGTGGGCGGAGGGGGATCGNGGGATCGACGAGGGGGGAGGAGGGTGGTGAGCGACACGCCTGCAGACCCGAACCCATTGTTCTTTATCAGGACGCGGCGCGACCTCCAGCTTCGCTTATCGTGCGACGCATTCCAGGCAAGGATCCGACCCTCGAAGGTCGCGTATGGGAGTTGTGTCGTCTAGATGCGAGGGTTACTGCCACTTTTACAGCCCCGCAAGTCCCAGTCCAGCGGGGACAGGGCTGCACAAAGTGGTCTCGCGTCGCCACCGAGAACAACTTCGAATATTTTTCATCGAAAATATCATTTTATTAACCCTTAAATATGGCCACTGTGCAGTCTAGTGAAAAAGAAACGGAGTTCACATGCCACTTATTTAAACATAACATTTTAAATATAACGTTAATACTCTAGAAATTGAAAAAGTTTTTTTATCAGTGGTGCAACCAGACATTTCTATATAAAAAAAAGGTAAGGGGTGGGGGAGGGGGGTGTTGTTTACACTGACTGAAGGGAAGGGAGGGGTTACATCGGCATTATCGGTGTTGGCTTAAGTATTAATTAGAACAGATACTAGGAGAAAATTACTTCCCATGCATCATAGTTCACATCAATAACAGATTTTGATCACCCAACCCACCTCCTTTTGACTACGTCCCTGGGCTGTACACTACAATCGTTTAACGGGCGCCGAGGCTTGGAATATCCACTCGAAGAGCCGAAAATGCTGTTACCAACTGAAATCGATTGTATTCGACCCAGTTGTAGAAACACAAGGTTGAATCGTGCGTGAAGAATAAGCGACGACGTCTTGTTTCCACGAGAGAACGCGTATCAAAGTTTATGTGACAGTAGCAATGTTCATTTAAATCTTATGTCTTCCCAACTCTCTCATATTGTGCATTGTATGTTTGTGCATTCGGTTGAGCACGTATGTGACACTTTTTTTTTTTTTTTCATGCAAGCCAAGGTTTTAAATATTTTAATAAATTTATTTCTGCTGAAACATTGTTGTTTCTAGTTATGTAAATGACTGTAAACAAGAGTTATTTTTAAAATAATGAAGAAAGACGTCTGCAGTAAGTTATAAATACTTTAAAAACCGATGTAGTGAACAACTACTGTTTATCAAACCAGGTGGGCGACTCCGCTGCTGGCTGAGAAGTGGAGCTGCAACCTCCCTCTTGTCTCCTTCGCCATTCTCGGCGCCTATTGTGCGAAGTGATAAGATGAAAGAGTAAAAGGGGACCTCCAGAGACGTAGCATATGATGCTCGAAAGAAACAGCTGATGCAGTTTGGCGACTTGAAAAGATTGGAGAAAAGAGTGGTTGCCCAGGAAGATACGCTTCTGTATTCCATCCTNTGATGCAGTTTGGCGACTTGAAAAGATTGGAGAAAAGAGTGGTTGCCCAGGAAGATACGCTTCTGTATTCCATCCCGACGTCGGAATGGAGGACGTCCAAACGCTCAGTTGGAAAGACGATGCACGAGCAGGAAAGACGTCGTCAGAGAGTGTGGAATCAGCGACTGATACCGAAGACACGTGGAAACTGGATACGGAGAAGCAAGTGAGTGCTGTAGTCGACTCCACAAGATAAATGAACCTCGAACTGACAATACTAAAACTCCCCCTGTTTGCATGGCTTATGCCTTCTGAAAACTACAACCCTGGAATTAACGACGCAGTTTTCGCGCCACTGCAGCTATAAGATTAGCCCCGTCAGGTGTAAGCTCAACTTAATCGTCTGTGATATTGGGGGTGGTCTACTATGTCAGCAGAGTAGAAACTGAGTGGTGATGGTAGTGGGGAATGCGTGGGAGATATTACTACTTACTGCATGGAGTAAGGGGGAGGGCGGGTGGCAACATTTGGGCAAATAGAAGTAGGAGAGACATACACAATATGAATAATAAATATATTTGACTTTCAAGCATGTTGAGTATTGCGGCAATACCATCACATGAACAATTTTTCCTTCACACGATGTAAGATTTTGTAACAAGATATTTCCCTACGCAAAATACTAATCAACTTAATTTGTGTACTGAGTGCTAATTGTTCCAAATATTGTTCTCCAGCGATCGTTTGCTGCTATAAACTTGACCATAAAATCACAGAGGTTTAAGTTGGTCAGTAGATCCTCGTGTGCATGGCAAATCACCACATGATTCACTCGCTGCTGTGTCATATTGCTCCTCAAGTACAATTTCAGGAGGCGTAAAGAACTGAAGTTCCGTTCTGCTTCGCAAGATGAGCTGGGCACTACGATCGACAATCGTACCAAATGTTCTATGTTCCTTAACAAGGATCGCATTTCTGGCACCATTTGCTTGAGTAAAGCTTGAGCATCATCGACACAGAACACCTTATATTGTCGCTTAAACATCTTCAGTTCAATTTCCAGAGATGTGNATGTTCCTTAACAAGGATCGCATTTCTGGCACCATTTGCGTAAAGCTTGAGCATCATCGACACAGAACACCTTATATTGTCGCTTAAACATCTTCAGTTCAATTTCCAGAGATGTGTATCTATCTCAGGATACACTTTTAATAAATCAGTCTGCATTTGTCCTGAAATCAATGTTGATTCCAACTCTTGCAACCACTTAATTCTTTCCTGATCAAACCTTGATTTCAAGTCTTGCAATTCTACATCTATGGTAGCGTAATATTCTTTACGATACTGTTTACATACTCTACAATGATTCTGCAGGTCCTGTGTAGCGGCTAGGAGGTTTATTTGACCTGGGAATTAAGATGGGTTGTAAATTATATTCAGCCACTTTCTGGTTTGCTTCCTTCAGTATAATCTCGAAAACCTCTTCATTCAGTAAACCTTCAATACCGGCAGTGATTACATCGGCAGCCTTCATGAGGCCTGACACTGTTTGCTAACGGCCCTGAAATGATTTGTTAAGAAGTTCTAGCGTGGTAATTATTTTCTGCCCTAACAATAATCCTAAGATTGTTGTCCCTGATTCAAACACTGTAAGCAAGCCACTAGAGATTAACTGCTGGTTTTCTTCTCTAGCAAGTTTTTCTTCTTTAAGTGTTTGCAACACAACATGGCACTTGTCCAGAATTTCTTTTATTCGAGACCCCCTATGAATGCATCGAGTATGACAGAGGGGTTTTATCTTACCAACGTTGGTCACGGGGTCTTCGGCTATGGCTTCAGTGATGTGGGAAAATTTGGTTTTCACTTTTACTGATTTGCTCAGCAATACACCGAGCTCGTGTGCTCAGTGCATGGCATTTCTTGTAGTGACAGAAGCGTCACAACATTCTTTAGTGATCGGATTAATACAGTAGGCTCCACAGTGTACGAATAATTCCAAAAGGCTGTTTTTCTTTCATGATAGATTGCACACCTTTCTTACTGCCACTCATATTAGCAACGCCGTCGTATGTTTGTCCTCGTAGCATACTGGATGAAAGCTCCACATGTGTTAACACATCAGCAATTACTGATGCAATTGTTTCTCCTGGTATACTTGTCGCACTGTTGAAGTCCAGTAAAACTTTCATGTGGTTCAAGAGTGTCATCAACCCAGCGAATACATAAACTTAACTGTTCCACTCCACTCATGTCACGTGTACTATCACAGACGACAGAAAAAAAATTGGTGTTTCCTGTGACCGAATCTTACTACAAATATACCTTACAATTTCATCTGCCATCATTTGCATTTCATTAAGTACTATAGCACTGGTGAATGTGTCTCGTAATTTTGCTGTCCACTGTTGTAGAATAGGAACGTCTTCAGTTCTTAGCGTCAATAAATGTACTATTTCCACTGTATGATTCATGCCCTTGCGGTGCTAAGCCTTGCATGCCAAGAAATCGGGTGGAACTAAATATCTTCAAAAGACATTCCGTAGCTCTTTTTTTTTTTTTTTTTTTTTTTTTTTTGTTTTTGCGGAACATAGCTGTACTTCAATGGGCTGTTTCAATTGCTCATAGTGGTTTGCATGTGCGATTCTGATTTTTCATGCTTGATGTATTAAATTGTTATCTAGTACCTTATAACTAAATTCCTCTTGTAAAGGGAAGTCTATGTGTGACTCGGCTGGTCTGCTACCCTGGAGCCTGACGTCTCTCTTGGCTATTGTTATGTACCATCTTTCGACTTGCCGAGACCTGCACAGTGCTCGCATTGCCGGTCGACCGCCTGGGCTGCCTTAGAGATCCCCACGAGTTAGTTGATCGCACAACATCGGTCGGGTCGGATGCGTTCTGCTGCTAGTGTTGTGAGTGTTGGCTGTACTCTGAATTTGACTGTTTCGTTTCACTCGGATCGTACGGAAGAAGTTTGCTATTCTGTTGTACTGACCAGGATGGTCTGGTCTTGTCTAGCACCATCTAAATCAGCGCATAGCACCCAACGCTTGTGTAATATGTTGATTGTAATGGTTGGCAAGTGCTTATAGCTATTTTCCTTTACATGTTATTTTTATATCTGTTTGCACCAGTGTGTATCAGTGTTGTCTTTATCGCACCTGTGCTTCTTGGCTTCTCAAAAGTTTTTTTAGACTAACGTGACGTACAGCACTTGATGCTCGCGCAATATACATAGTTTGTTAAATGCTTATAACTATTTGCTTTTATAATTATTTTTATATCTATTTGCATCAGCGCATAGCAGTGACATCTATCTTGCACGACTAATGATTTAAATGTTTATTGTTTTGTGGCAAGTAAAGGAACATAGTCTTTACATTGTGCGTAATGTGTATCCCACTTGACACATTATAGTCATTTTTGCGGTTTGCCCACGTGATCATTCATTCTTTCTCATGTCGGCGTACATTATAGTTTTTACTAAACTTCTTGGCATGATCTCAACACTGATATCAGTGTTATGGACTGTGGCTCCATCGGGTATTATTTATATATTGTGACTCGTTAAAACATTATGCTCATGATGTACTTGCATATATGCCAGTCCTTTATTGTTTGTTACGTGAATTATTTTTTTCATGTACAGGCGTGTTTCATATATTTTACACTCGGTTTACCCGAACCTTGCGCTAGGCTGATGGTATTTATTTATATTAACACCTACATGTTTTAGTTTAACCTGAGACTATGTATGTATAGTTATCGGTACAATTGTATACCGCTTTATTTTTCAATATATGACTGGTTGTTAAGGGTTACCCAGGCTAACGATGACTCGGGCCGCTGGCCCTTGCGTTGGACAGATGGTGTTAGTCGTACACATCATAGTCGATTTCGTCGTGCTGACCCCTCAGTGCTGACCCCTCAGTGCTGACAGTAACATGTAAAAAAATTAGGGTTTTAAAATATTGTGATTTTCTCAACTATCAGCACTGTGGGATAGTGAGTACATATTTGAAGTATTAACACAAATTTCGAATGTTCTGCGAAATAGCTTAGTTGGGATTAAATACCATCACCTTTATTTAATAGATTTTTGCAACAATTTGTTAGTACAGAGTGCGCATAACTCATGTTTTGTGGATATATAAATTATAGGCGTATTACATTTTCTTAACTCGAAGTTTTGTTTACTTTCTTCTGTTATCATAATCATGTCTAAAGTAATAACTCTTTTCTTTTTGTCAGTTACCAGCTATAAAAAAAAAGGAAAGTTGTAAAAATTTAAGAAATTTTCGACAGTAATACATAATATGTGTTATATGTCATACCAAATATTTCATACACGTTTTAAAATAAACACGTGTGAAATTTTGTAAATCAAAATGCCAGGGATTAAAGTCTCTAAAGAGCTTAGCTATTATTAAACAGTTATTACTTGTTTAGAACGTTGGACTCCTAGAAGTCACATCACATAAATGCTTTCCGGTATTGAGAGTTGCGTAACTTAAAACTGCCAGGCGCAGATGGTAAGCAGAAGGGAAAGAGTTAAAATGCGTCTTAGCCACTTCATTCAGTAGAAGACAATTCGTAACAGTCTGTACTACAAACGTGTCTAACGTTATAAAAAAATTCAGAAAGTTAGAAACGTTCGACTTTCTATCATCAGCAGTAGTTTCCCAGTCCACCTTATTCTAAGTGCTCGGACTTATTTCTGTCAGTCATATCGCTCCGATTTAGAGGAAACTCGTCTTTACAAAATACTCCAAAATAATCGGCACGAAATTCACCATCCTATGGTTGCAGCTGCACTGGCGGCGTAGACTCAAATATGCAGGCGCCCATTATAAAATTAATATGCAAGAACCATAGAATATGTGCTTGGACACCTTAAAATAGCAACACCAACAGGAAGAGCACAGGGAGGGATTAAGGGGGTTGCAGTATTTCCTCCCTCCCTGCCGTCAATATTACAATTACATGCTTTCAGAATTTCATTGAAATGGCATGTACTTATGTACATAACTTGTCTCTTTCATAAATGTACTATAATTCAAACCACTATTTTTCTTATTTGTAAACGAAGAAATACTCCCTGAAGCACCAGTGTCGATATTCATACTGAAGAGCAATGCATTAAGCCGAAGTAAAGTCTGATGTCACAACGACCTCTCACTGAACCGAATCCCATGATTGTCGTATGGAAGCACTGATTTATTTCAAGCTGCACCTTTGCGCATTTTGGGATCCTGCAGACTTTTATTGGCTTATTACTTCCCGGAAAACATCTTCAGGTTAAGGCAATCCGATTCTCGTGACTAACACTTCCTCCTCCTTCCACGAGATCATATTTTTATCCTTACCATCTCAGAATGTTTCTTTCAGTCTGGAGTTCTCGTATTAACTCCCAATCATACCGTACCACGACTACTGCCGTATCCGTTGTCCACCTTATGCTTTTGGTAATGTACCAGTCTTTTATTTAACTATCCAGTGTAATCTGTGTCAATTTGGCGATGTGGTCATGATGAGGACATTTGTTATCACAGTCAGGTAAGTTATCCAGCCAGGCAGGGAAAGAGGAGTCAGCATTTTAAAAAGAAATTTTCATGAACCATACCATGAAATTTTGCACGGATCCACCAGAGACTGACCACCAGCCAAGAGAGAGGAAAAAAGCCTTTCAACATATATACGCATTGCCTTGTGTCCCCAGCCAAATCCAGCAAGCTCTATGCATAACATCGGTATAATGTCACCTTCGTTAGGATCCCTCTTCAGCCCCTTCCCAGACTAATAAGTTTATTACCATGAACAGATCAAAATACGAGGGTCTGCCGAAGCCATGGGGCATGGCATCCCGTTTCACTTGACTTGTCAGTAAACAGGGCCTGGTGTGTAGGCGTGTAGGCTAGCTCTCTCCAGCAGCAGACAGGAGGACCTGAACTTGAAAGCCAAGATGAGTTACGGATGTTCCTTCGTCTCCCCAATCCCGTCAGTCAAAGACCGTCTCAAGGTAACTGCATCCGCGGTCGCACATCGCTCATACTGTCACTGACTACGTGTGGACATTCACACTAATGCCCATATTTCGCAATGGCGCCCTCTTGAAATTGGCATGGGATTATCTGAGAGCCGTGATATCCAGCAGCATACAGCTTAACAGTCCAGTAGACCAACTTAGCAAAGGAAATACTGTCTACTTCGCACCTTTCCATGCCATATCCACACAAAATGCGCTGAACATCTTTATCAACATCATCATTTGTTACGAGGTTATTGTGCAAAGATGGCATACCGCCCTAGGTTCCTTGTGCATGGCCTCCCAATTTCAGTGCTAGGTGATAACCAATTTCAAGTCAGCTAGACGTTTATATCATTAATAGCCTCTTCTTGAGCAGAATGCTGTTGATCAAACTTCTCTATTAGCCGCCCAAATCTAAGCAACATACTTAGTTTAACCTGAGACTATGTATGTATAGTTATCGGTACGATTGTATACCGCTTTATTTCTCAATATTTGACTGGTTGTTAAGGGTTACCCAGGCTAACGATGACTTGGGTCTATTTAGCACCAAAGTTTCAAAGGTCCAGCAATATGGCACCAATTAACAAACAGACGCTGTAAGCTGGCATGTAACGAACTATCGAGGATATTTCTTGTGGGCTAACGAACCTGGTTCGCTCTTGAAATCCCAATGTCCAGTCAGATACTGTGTCGAATAGTGACCTACCTCGAGCCACTTAATCCGCAGTCTGTTATCGATATTACAGGAATTGTCATGTTTGTATATCTCCCCTTCTCTGGGCTATTCACTGTTCCTGCCATTTACAAATGGTTCAATATTTTTGAGCAGTGTCTCCTTACGGAAAGTAGTAAAGACATTTTTCGTGAATGAATAGCAATTTGCATTTTCTATTTCCGTCTCTATTGTGTACATTAAAAAAAAAAAAAAAAAAAAAAAGCTAATACAACTGTTTCAAAAAAAATTTTAGGAATTAAACTTGCAGTGCAATTTTTTTACTTCAATATATTAACATACGTGTTTTAATTTCTTAAAATCAACAATAAATTCATAAGGAAAAATAGTTTTACATTAAAAAATATTATAAACTGTATTTGATCTTCTGGTTTTCTGTATGTTATTTCATTTAAATAAAATTGATAGTTCTAATTTTGTATTTTAAATGATTTCGCTAAGTTTTGTATTAATTAATTTATAACTTTAAATGCATTTACAAATTAAAATTAATTTCACATTCAAATCCACATTTACGATTAACTAAATATTTTTTTTTATTTTCCGTTGGTATTCTCAATTAAATTAACTTTATCGCATATTTTGCTAATCACTTAATTAACAAATGGGTATCATAGCCACTCAAGTTGTGACAAAATACGAGTAGTAAAATATTTTGTGGATTTTTTAAATTTAAAATAAATTTAATGATGACCTGCCCTTTGGCAGTTCCCAGATAAATTATAGGATCTCTCACTTTAAGATCATTACCATTTTCTTCATCGATTTTCAATAATTCTGGATCAACATAAATTATTTCGTTATATTCAGCTCCTACAAATTCAGGATCAGTATCCAATATTTCATTTCAATTTTTCGTTTTGTATTTTTTATTTTATTTTTTTTAAAAGAAAAATAACCAATTTCAGCAGTTTGAAGAAAACAATTATTTTTCTTTGGTAATTTCCATAAATATCTTACTTAAGTAAATTTTTTTTATTTTTGTAAATTGTACTTTTATGCAATTTCCTTTGCAATGATTCCTAACATGAACTGTAATTATTCTGGTACCTACTTTATAAAAAAATATTCTTAATTTTTGTTTTTTTAACAAATTGGTTTGATAATATTTATTTACAGTTATGTTTATTAAATAAATTGTAAACCAATATGGTGTATGTGTAGCTTCATTTTCGTTGTGGAAGATTCATGTCTAAAAGCATCAATTTATTTTTAAAATTTTTGAGTATTCCTCAAGTTTATTTATTTTTAAATAAACTTGAGTGAAATATCTTTGATATATATATATTTTTATTACACAGTTTTATTTTTAAGAATGTTATGAAATTATAATGATATTTTTTACCTTTCTTAAATTTTTTATTTGGCATCGTAAATTTCGAGAATTTTGATTTGTAAAATTGTAACATACAATCGTGGTAAATTCTATAAACATTTATATAATATTGTTGGATAGTTTTCATATTTTTACAGCTCTTTTTCCAAATAATTTAATATCTCAATTATAATTTTGATAGGATCTCCATGGCTTACAATGACTACGAAAAAAGTAACAAAAAAAAATATATGAACACAATACATGGATGAAAAACACAAATGCAATAAAAATGTGATAATTGTCTTGTCACATTTGTATTGCATTTGTGTTTCTCTTACATATATTGTCTTCATTTTTTTGTTATTTTTTTCGTAGTCATTGTAGACAATGGCGATCCTATCAAAATTTGAATTTAAATGTACCACACCATAATTGTCTTTAAACTTCAGAAACAACAATTTAACATCTTTCAAAGATATTTGATATTCGAATCCTGAAAATATTTAATTATATATATATTATTCTTATGGTTTTGTACTTTCTGGATGATACAATTAATTTTTATTGTTAATATTCATAGAGCCGATTGAATAAATAAAACTGTAGTTATTCTTATTTACTAAAAATGTATAAAAACTTGCTTATTTTTAAATTTTCTGGTTATTTAATGTATGATATAGCAGTTAATAATTTTTTTTTTAAATTTCAAAGTTACCTGATTCTAACTTAAATATAGTTACCAGAACCTTCATTTAGTCGATACTAACTTCCTTGTAAAATTAATTTTGCAAACCATTTTCTTAAAATTTTATTTATATTTAAAGTATGATCTTATTTCAACATGGTTTTCTTATTAATTCCATTGGGTAGCGTTCTTTCGTACGATTTTTAATAGATTTCAAAATTTTTTAAACTAATTTTGCCAATTTTTTTACAATGAATTTCTAAACAAAGGCGAATGTCATACATTTTGATTAGATCCGAAAGTGTGAGTGAATACACACATATTTAGCTTGAATAACTAAAACATTTTTGGTATACTATAATATTTTTGTTTCTTCACAAATTTCAGTTTATCTTTATTTTTTTTACCCAATCTAACCTTTTCTCCAGCAATATCTGTAATTTGTCCAGTACTTCTAATTCATAATTGAAATAGTTATTGTCAATTATATTCAGTATAGTAATTGTTTCCCATGTAATGAATTGTCTAAATTTCGAACTGATAATTATAACCGCTTTACAATATATTTTAATTTTGCAATCATTATTATTTTTTAAATGGCTTTTTTTTAAATTAATTCTTTTGGTACTAGGATGTAACATATGGGTCCAACAAGACTTTGGAGGAAATTTAAATTTACATAAAAAGCAGCAGAAAAGCACAGATTTTTTTTTGCAGAAATCTACGTTTCGGAGAAAAGTGACAGGAACGCTTATGCTCTTGTATACCCCATCACCTTTATCATTTTAATTTTCGTTGTTAACGTCTCGATCGTCTTTATATTGAGTTAGATTAACAAGTACACCACTCTGCATATGTTACTTCATGGTTACTTCAAACCTCCCCGAAGCCCCCGCTAAAGTTCTACTTCCAGGATATTCCTCCGCATCGTTCAAAAAAAGCTTGAACCAAGTCTAGAACATTAAACCAAAGGAACAACGCGCCGGATTCGTGCACATTCTACGTAGTATTATTTTACATTCGAGTTATTTATAATTAGGCATTACCAACATATCTGTTTTCGTCGTTATTGTTCGTACTAACTGTAAGCAGGAATTTAAGTGAAATATAAAACGCTTGTAATAAACCACCAAACTCGTCATACATGGTACATTTTTTCAAAGGTTTAATAACAAAAAATATAATAAATAGCGAAGAGACTTTATTTTTGCTGAAGATGTAATGGTGGAGGGTTATTGATGCCGTTTTCTAATACGGCTAGCGGTAGTCTGGGGGGCAGGAAGCGCAGCAGGGGCCTCAGGACGACCCCGGCGGTGCCCACCTCCCCCGTCCACGGCCTGCCTTGCGGGTCGATCAGGCGCGCCTGCCCCGGGGCGGGCCGGTCGCACGCGAACACCCCCTCCAGCCGGCTGCCATCGGGGAAGCGGTAGCTGCCTTCGCCGTGGAGGCGCAGGTCGAGCACGGCGCCGCTGTAGGACGCGCCGCCGGGGAAGCGCAGCTCGGCCGCGGGGCACGACAGCGTGTCCGCGTCCCAGTCGCCGCGGTACGCGTGCCGCCCGCCCGCCTCCACCTGCTGGCCCCTGCCTGGCGGCGCACTCGCGTTACCACATATACAGGATGATTAAAAAATCACGGGACAAACATTAAGGGGTGGTAGAGCTCACTAAAACAAACAATTATTGTATAGGAATATATGGGCGGAAGTGACGCGTTGAGGCACTAACACAAAAATAACATGAAATGCAACACATTGTTTATTTACAACGTCGCCGCCAAATGCCCTTTTACATAAATGTTTATAATAATGGCTCAAAATGGCTACCACCGACAGTAACGCAAGCTTGGTAGTGTCGGTGGAGTGATTTGGCGAACAGATTCAAATACGCCGGGCATTTCACGCACGCCACCGTTGTCAGCCAATCACGCCATATGTAGAGGTCGCCAAGCATGCGTGACTGTTGGTGGATGCATTTCCAGTAACTGTTTTAACACTTTCTGTACGGAATCACTCGTTACGTATGCCTGCTAATGAAAATTTTACGTTTCCGTTAATGTGTTATGTTTTTGTGTTTGTGCCTCAACGCGTCACTTCCGCCCATATATTCCTATGCAATAATTGTTTGTTTTAGTGAGCTCTACCACCCCTCAATGTTTGTCCCACGATTTTAGAATCATTCTGTATAGTTCATTCACGTCTACTTTACAGACTTTTCTGAAGCCCTACTCAAGTTCTACGTCCATAATATTCCTCCGCATCATTCAAACAAAGCTTAACTAATTCTAGAAGATTACACCAAAGGGACCACGCACCGCATTCCTGCGCACTCACTTTAATAACATTTTGCATGAGAACTATTTCTTATAGGCTGTTTACGGTAAAGTGTGCACTTTTGAGGCCCTAGGTATTTTTTTCCAATCAGCCATTTTTATCCTTCCATCATTTTTTAAAATAAATATTGCCATGTGAATATATTTCACCGGATTCGAAAGTTAACGTCTAAGACTACAATAAAACATATTTATAGACTATTATTTCAAATGAGAGGGATTCAAAAAGTGCTCACTTTATCTTGAATAGCTTATACTAGGCATTACCAACACACATATTTTCTCCCTGTTTTTATTCATTTTAATTACAAATGAAGTATAATAATTTATAGATAAAATATAAGTAAGAGTTCAATTTAATAAGAAATGAGATACCTTTATGTTAACAGATGTATAAAACACTTGTGATACATGACGTCATTAGGAAACAATCAAACAATTCGTAAATGGGGTGATTTCTCAAAGGTTTGATTAAAAAAAGTGTGAAGAAACCGCGAATAGACTAAAAATAAGAAAATAATGCGTAGAACTCGAAAACCTGTCGATGCTGCTCAAAGGGGCGGGGTTATTCATTTCAGTAGTGACAGCGGCCGAGAGCGATTGGGCGAGAGCTGCTACGCACTTGAATATTACCCGTCGAAAAAACTTGAGTCGCGCACCGCGGTATTCAATAGCGCGGTAGTAAAGAGCGATGCTATCAGTTTGGTATGTATAGCGCCAACAGTGTAATATGGTATTTCCTTCCTCCAGCGGCGAGCGTTCGGGAGAGCCCTCCCCTACTTTCCCTCCTTCAAAACCGCGCCAAGATTATTTTCTCATTTGAACACTTTACTCCTATACCGGATGATTCAAAACAACACCGACAACGCTTAGTATGTTGTGTGGGTTGGCAAATCGATCGTTTTTTTAAGAGGGGACCCCATGCCTAGAAGAGCATGGTTTGGACATTGGGGCATCAAAGTTTGACAATGCTTCGAATATAGTGATAGGTATATGTTCCACATTGTACCACGAAACCACTACCAACCCAACAAGAGTATGACATCATGTAGTAAATTACAAACGGGTTAAAGAGCCTACATCGGCGGTGCAGAGATTGATGCATACGTGGTTGTGTGCGCAGTAGTTCAGTCGACGGCAGTTCAGTCGCTGCATGAACTCATGCGATGAGGTCCTCCTCTGATGGTATACGAGTCTCGTACACCATACCCTTCGTAGTACCACAAAGAAAATAGTCGAGAGGTGTCATCTGATGGCCATGGAACAGGCCAATTTACCTCATTACTTACTTCGTTACCTACTTCGTTACTTACTTCGACACTAACTTACTTCGTTACTTACTTACTTCGTTACTTACTTAGTTACTAATTTAGTTATTTACTCACTAACTTACTTATTTACATTGCTACTTACTTATTTACTTTGTTACTTACTTCGTTACTTACTTAATTCGTTACTTACTTAGTTACTTAATAACCTCGTNAACTTACTTCGTTACTTACTTACTTCGTTACTTACTTAGTTACTAATTTAGTTATTTACTCACTAACTTACTTATTTACATTTCTACTTACTTATTTACTTTGTTACTTACTTCGTTACTTACTTAATTCGTTACTTACTTAGTTACTTAATAACCTCGTTACTTACTTAATTCGTTACTTACTTACTACGTTACTTTCTTAATTTGTTACTTACTTAGTTACTTATTTCGTTACTTACTTAGTTACTTACATTTACTTGAATGGATCAAAGTTTTGTGTATTTGTTATAGAGGGGTTCTTTTTAGAGAGGTGATTTACGTGTTTCTTTTTTCATCATGCAGTCAATTTTGAATATAATTGCTGCTGAAATTGAATTGCGTTGGTTCCTTTGTGTTGGTTGATGTAAGAAAAGTATTAAATTAATTTTCTGTTGTTTACTTATACAGTAAACCATTATGGCCACTATTAATAAATTACCATTTTCATAGATAAAAATATGCCACTACAGCAGAACCCTTGTTTCACTCCCCTCATTTTACACTTTCCTGCCATTTAAACACACTTTTTTTTGGTCCCATTATCTGTTTTTACAGCATATGTTTCCCTCTTTTTATACTTTCATGCAGTTTGCAACTTTTTCCTGGTCCCTTGAAAAGTGTAAATTAGAGGTTTCACGGTAATTTTGTTTGGAGCAACATTACGCAAACAAAAAATTTGCAAAATTTTAAAATTTTAAGTAAGTAATAAAAACTGTTATGATAAAAAAAATACTTTGTACACACAAAGTGAGACAATACAGCTTCTACAGCACTTAAAATAACAATATGGCTTTTGTATATTATATTTTTTATCTGAAATATGTGGCAAATGGAGGTTTTTTTCCCCACAGTTCTAAGTAAAATTTTGTAAAATAAAAAGGATAAATATAAAAGGAAAGTAAATACGATCAGACTTATCAGTCTTTGTTACAAAGAGGTTTTGTGCCGAAGAGGGAAAAATAATTTATTATAAAGAGTAACAAATGCATTGCATCAGATACAATTTTGACCGGACCAAACACAAATTTTGTTATTGAGAGGTTATTTTATAAAGAGGTTTTACTAATTTAAAAATGGAGGAAATATAGTAGTAAAATATTTGAACATTAGACTTTGTAGTACAGTGTTTGTAGTACAGTAGCTAAATATTTTAAACATTAGACTTTGAAGTACAGTGTTTATACATTTTTCATACTAGAAAAATGTTGATTATAATTAGAAACTTTGGTTTAATTTTCAAACATAAAAATATAATTGAAATATGTTAAAATTCTGAAACATTTTAAAGAGACAGTCTTCTACTGGCCTAGTTAAATGTCAACAACACAAGCCAAATGCATAGACTACATAGGTCCCTTATTATCTGCTTCACATAGATTATGCAAATGTTTCCCGAGAAAGTTTATATGTATCTGTTTGGCCATGAAAGTGGATCGTCTTGCGCAAAGTATTTTGTTAACATATCTCTGGTCGAAATAGCTTATTTACCCCTTGATGTTGCCCTTAGATCACTGTGCACTATATCGTAAAAGCCTCTACATTGTAAAGTATCTTCATACCTGATGCCATCCCTATCCCTCACGTAATTGTGCAATACAAAACATGATTTCACAATAGCAATAGTAAAGTGCTCGCTTACATTCATTGCTCTATGGAAAAATATCTCCATTTATTAGAAAGTATGCCAAATGCACACTCAATGTATCTACGCGCCCTCTACAACCTGTAATTGTACACTCTATTCTCTTGAGTTAGATTTCTTCCTCTGTAAGGGGGCATCAAATGCTCGTGCATGGGAAATGCTTCATCCCCCAAAAACACACATGGATAAACTTTCGAGTTGTTTTTGGGAAGAGGCGAGGAATCGGGAATACCAAGTGAATCACTTTCCAAATGTTTATAAAAAGAAGTGTCTTTAAAAACTGCTGAATCACTGCTTGGAATCACAAACTCCCAGTAGTACGACAGAAAAGAACTTCTTGTAATTAAAGAACAGAGATCCTGACTCAAGGCTTGATAATGCAGACGTGCTTACAGTTCACTGCTACAATACAATTAGGAAAATTGGCACGACACTTAAAGCCCCTCGCAACTTCTTGTCATTCTTCTTTTTGTGGTGGGAGCATGCACGCACATATTATAAAGCCTTATCCACAATACTTCACATACATGTTGTACAATTGTTGATATTGTAGAATGTCAAAGTCGATAATCATAATGTAGGTCCACAAATGACAAGCCAGATGTCAGATACCTGAAACATTACAAAATTACTAATTAAGTAACATACAAATAAAATGCTAAACAAGATATTGCTTTGTTTCTTACATTATGTAGCACAATACATTTTTCATGTAGGAATTCCTTAAGTAAAAGGTCCTGTATTTAGTTTATGTTTTAGGGTGGACGCTTCAAAAAAATATGGAAAAGTCTGAGATGTGGTTTCCTCAGAGAGATCCAATGTCAAAAGAACGCCAGGTTGGGTTCTTCTGGAGGAAGAAAGAGTAAGTACACTTATTATCCTGTAGTTGCTATTCCTCCAGAAAACAGTGGGTGTAAGAAGAAAACATGAAGAGCATTCAGAGGAGATAACAGCTGCATTAGATGAAGAAAATGAGGTAGAAGATAGAATCACTGGAAAAAGAGAAGAATCAACATTTAAGAAGTTACGTATATGTAAAGGAGGTGCTGACGATCCACTTGTGGAATTTCTAGAGAGAAGTACGGCAGAGAAGAAATTACGAGAGAAAAAAGAGAATGAGGATGATGATCGTATGCTTATGCTTTCCTTACTGAATCCATTGAAATTAGTTCCCAAATAAAGGAAAATGGCAACCAGAATTCGTCTCATGAGAGTCATAGATTAGGCACAACTGGCAGATAATCGTCCTTTACCTCACGAAAGTGGACCGATGTACTCGGGTCACCTACAAGACATGTATCATCCACGGAATGAATTTTCGCAACATTGCGGAAATTAGTATGGGGAGCGTGGAGATGGTGTCAATTCTTCTCATCATCATGGGTTCTCAGCATCCAACCAACCTAGATATGACAAAAATCTTGGTTCATTGGCTGCTTCACACAGTGGGACATCAGGAATTCAACGTGCTGAGCAACAGTTATCCCAAAATACTCGCGAAGACATAATCTCTCCAGCTTCCAACACAGCTACAAATCTCAGAAGTAATGGAACTTTTTAATTAACAAATACATGTNCAACCAACCTAGATATGACAAAACTCTTGGTTCATTGGCTGCTTCACACAGTGGGACATCAGGAATTCAACGTGCTGAGCAACAGTTATCCCAAAATACTCGCTAAGACATAATCTCTCCAGCTTCCAACACAGCTACAAATCTCAGAAGTAATGGAACTTTTTAATTAACAAATACATGTAAATTCCGCCGCCCAAATAATATGAGTTAAAATCGTTTTGGTATTTCACTTTTAATAAATTGTGTGACTAAAGTACAGGATGCATTAGTATTTTTATTACTCACATCACTTTTTATGTTACATTTCAATACTACGTATGCCATTGGGATACTCACCTCAATGTGACTAACAACTTTTGCTCTGGGGAGATAGCTTCCCTTAACATTGTGTTTCTTTTTTCCAAATATTGTCTGCAAACGTGCAACAACTCATCGAAACTTGTAACAGACATACACGTGTAATTGAAAATTTTTTCATGGTTTTTTCTTAGGTCGCTGAACCATTTCACAAAAACACCACGCATACTACAGTATGTGAGAAAATGATGCACCCACAAACGTCCCTTCCAGATTCTTCGTTCATCACGGTTATGGCGAATACAATCGACGAGTATTGCTTCTTCCAGCTCCATGTCGATAATATTCATAGCAGTGTGGCACTCCCAGTACCTGGCATCCACTGGTATCGTTGTTGGCAGACACAATCTATGCCAGAGTTGACGCCGGATTCGCTGCCATGGCAACCCAGTGTGACAGGGCCCCAAAATACAATACTTGCAGCAAAAGTTGCTACGTCCACCTCAAGTTTTGGTCAACACCAAATTAATTTTTTTGCGAATGTAATCTAAAATACAATAATTACTGAACTCAGAAATGCTGTGTGGATAACAACGATCCAGCATTTAAGCGAGATTTGCCAACCTGTATGTTGACTGTTAAGTTTATGGGTCACTAAGTTGCTTTAAAGTGCAGAATTTTGTTGTAGAATAAAATAAAGGTACGCCAGCCATTCCGTCACTATCAATTTTAGGTCACCATCGAAACATATTACATGCATCAGTTTGATAAAATATACACGTACTCTAGATGACCAAAATTAAAATGACCACGTGATACAATTTCAATGAAAACTTTTTGTCATGACTGTGGGACGTAATCAGTTTGGAGCTGTAGCTACTGCAGACAGTCACCTTGCCTGACAATGGAGCCAGCTGAGGTGGCCTTGTATTCGCCTCCGTAGTAGGCGCCATTGCGGAAGTGGAAAGCATCACCGCCCACATGCACCGCTGCGTCCTGCCGCTTCGGGACCGGAGTAGTGCGGCTTTCTCTCGACGTGCTCTGCCTGCTCATGATGCCATCTCACCTGTACAGATGGCGCCACTGTAGCAGCTACGGTATCTACAATTATGAGGGCCCACCTCGTTAACATCCGCGCCTTTTTGCTAGCTGTGAATATGTGAATCGGAACTAAAAATAATTTGAAACATTGTTAACTCTAGACATTCGAAGATGTCAAAAACGGTAGTGTGGTTCCCCTATTATTTTCCATATGGCATACGAAGTTCCAATGGTTTAATTAATGCCCCCCGATTGGACCCGAACCAGTGATCATTAGTGTCCTAGGTCAAAATAAAGATTTAATTGAGTATGCATAATTTGAAATTATGACTAGCAATTTTTTCGAAAATGATATCTGCACACTTATGGTCCAAGGTAGCTGTTGCCATCAGCTGATTTAGTCTTTTTTATTGATGATATTAGCATATTGCCAATGCACATGATACAGGTTTCTATCTCAGATCAAGTAGAGAAAATTGTTTATAGCCAAGTGATCACTAGCGAGTACCGTAAACAAGATATTATGGATGAATGGACTCAATAGGTTTTAGTCGGGTTTAACTTGAAGTAAGTTGGGCCTTTATGCTATACATACTTACATGAGCTGCGGCGTTTCATAACAAGAGTCTAGAAAAGTTGTCAAAGAATTAGGTAAAATAAACAACGGGAAACTAGCATTAGTACTGCCATACAACATTACATTCTACATCAGCTGCAGAAGGCATAAGAGGCTCAGGACACATGCAAAAAATTGCAGAGTTAAGTACCTGCTGTTGTCAACAGAAGACAGCTGTGATCACTTCCCTAACACTCGCGCAATGGCGTACGCAGACTCATTTTACGGAGGAGGCTATCGAAACCCCATGTAAACGAAAAAAAAAAA
>NQII01001054.1:138449-167055 GCA_002778355.1 Clitarchus hookeri
AAAAATCTGTACTGGACATAAACTTTTAATCAATATACTAGCTCACAGCCATGTCAAAGGCAGATACTCTTTATTCCTCCTTTTAATAGTTCTGTCAAACTTTTTTAATATTATGCAGTCTCACAAATGGTAGTCCTAGGCTAGTCAACCGGGTCTGGTAATCTGGTAAGGGCATGCCCATGTGAGTAAACATTGGCGACCTTGATGTAAGAGGCAGTCGTGTGCTAGTGAGATAGTGTCTTGTTTTTTTTTTTTTTTTTTAAAATATTTTTTTTTTTTTTTTTTTTTTTTTTAGGAAAATTTGTTTNCAAAGCGGATCACAATGGTTAGCAACGAAAATTTATGCGACAAACTTATTTTTTAACCTATTTCCTTCCAATTTTTCGGCTTAACAAAATTTTTCATGGTTCCCCAAACACTGGCTATTTTAAGATGGTCATTATTACCAGTGTCACGGCATCGAGAATTGCCTGTACTTAACACATGTTGCAGACCATACTTATCATAGGTTGTACACAGATTACTGTCCACATCAAAAAGCATTGGTAGTTACATATTAAGTTATCTGGATTATGTTACAAACTATGATTTGCAGTGGCAACAAATAAATTCCAATCAAACTTAATAGAGTAAGCCACTTTCGCAAGATACGTGAAGGGAAATGCAGAGGAAGAACGCAGGAACATCACACGTCACTAATGACGACACCACTTACGGTTAGCACCACCACAACTACAGGCAGGTGAATTTATGGGAAGTAGAGTGCGCCGGCTGCGTGTGCAGCCTGCCGCAGTCTGATGCTGCGCTTAAAACATTTAGTCTCCGTATAATCAGTTGCACAATTGCTGATGCGCACAGAATATTATTAAAACAGTTTGTACACAGCTGGGCGGTCATTAATATGCTGCCGACAGCTGAGCTGTGCTAGCTGCTCAAGCGCAGGCATCTAGGGAGACGAGCTGCCAGTTGGTGTGGCGCACACGGTAGCTATCACTGCATCCACCTGCATCTCACACAAGTTGTGCTTTTCTGTGCGGACAGCAACGTCTTGGCCACAGAAGGTTACTTCCTGGGATCTGCACTCTCAACCCCGGCCAAATAAACTGCGAGAACCCAATAAACACCAGTATCACCAAGAAGGGCTTATCTCCTTTCACCAAATTTAAATGCTGCACCATTTGTTGTGAAGTAGCACTCGGTTCAAATCTGTTTTGTGTATTTTTCAATGCTCTCGATGGTTGATCTGGTTGCAAAATAATAATACCTATTCAAAAATGGTAGTTGTGTATGCAATTAAACCACATCAAAGAAATAACACAGGATATAATCAAAATGCAAAAAAATATTAAGTATACTGCAGTTACGAAAATGTGCAGTATTGGAAATTATATCCTGCAAAAATAAATTCTATCCTATCCAATTCATCTTTCATAATGACTACAGGCAGATTTAATTGAATTTTAAATAACTTATTTTATTGAACAAATTTTCCAGCAGTAACATTGAACAAAAACATACATATATTGCAAGAATAGCAGTTTTCTGAGTAACGTTGAGCTTGTGCTTCCATACTTCAACTTGACTTTCAAGCCATAATCTTTCGAACTGTTAATAAAGTCCAGTTTTTAGTTTTAATTTCCACTTTCAAGCCAAAAAGTCCTTAAGTATATAAACTTATAAAAAATCTTGCCACTATGGAACTATTAGAAGTGGAGAAGATTTAAGGAAACCAAAGTAAAGTACGAATGACAATTAATTTGCTTTTAAAAATTGCTGAAATTCAAACAAAAAATTCCAGCCTTACAAGCTGAGTAGCTAAATGAACAAATATTTAACTGAGCACAATTCAGGATATAAATTCTATATGTAAATATAGTAACCATTTTAAGAAGTTTCCCCCCTTGAAAAGTTTTAATGCTTAATAAGTTTCCATAATTTTGCACCTGTTCTACAAACACCATGGTAATTTGACCCTCTTAAGGGCGTTGAACCCAAAGAATTCATAATTTTATATTTGTACCAAACATTGTTCAACTGGTATGTATTGTATGAAAAGACATTTTCCTATAATTAAATTTTTTATAGACTTTTATATTTTCAGAATAATTTGATGTCAATACAAAATTCTTCTGTTTTTTTTTTTTGCCATAATAACCAATACTAAGTTGTACAGATGAAAAAATTTACAAAGTAACCTAATCCCACGAACTACCGCGTGACATTTGTAATCATAAAACAACAATTAAATGATAAATATACATATTTTAAACATAAAAAAAAGCATGAACTGTTATTTGGTGATTAAATATATGTCAACCAGAACCCCTTAGCATTAGTTTATGTTGTAAATTTTTCATCTGTAAAACTTAGTTAGTATTTGTTACTACAGCTGCCACAAAACACAAGAATTTTGTATTCGAAATAACATTATTAAAAATATATAAAGTATAAAATCTTTTTTATTTGAGAAAAATATCACATACTATGTGTACGAGTTAGATCCCCCCTTCCACCCTCAGAACCCCATTCGAGCAGTTCATCACATACAAACTGGTCAACATCGCAGACCCTGATTTTGTCACCTCAATAACAATAGCAACATAACCTCTTCAGAAAGAAAAGCCACCAGAGAACGTCACAAAACCCCAGACATAATGATACTGCAGGCTGACAAAGCAACCACAGTGATTCTCAACAAAACAGACTACATTCTAGAAGCAGAAAACTAACTCAAGGACACTTCTACCTACAAAAGTTTTTAAAAGAAGACTCTACCATCAGATTCTGCGACGACAACCACTTCCTTTTGTCCCAGGGCCTCCTCCAAGAGCTGTCTGAGGCTTCAATTAAACTGCTCACACCAAATAAAACACACCACACTCGTTCTATACCTGCTCCTGAAGTTACACAAGGAATAACTGCCACCACCAGGACGTCCCCTTGCATCAGGAAGTGGCAGCCCCAGTAAGAGAATCTCAGCACTTGTAGATGCCCACCTTTAACCTTGGCTACAGCAACTTTCGTCCTACATCAAAGGCACTGGCCACTTGAAGAGTTGAGACTAGGGTTGTGCAAATAACCTGTATACTGAAACAAAATTTAAATATTACAACTTTAATTTTCGTTTTGGTAAGAAATTTGGTTACTGAAAGTTGTAACGAAATGAAAATTCTCAATTTTGATGAATTTTCAGATGTTTAATGAATGTTCATTTAGTGCACCAGCAAAAAATATTTGCCTGTAAAAAAAATCCATACCCTACAGTCTTGCCACCAGAGCCAAACGTATCTGCTCCACCAACAGTAATCTCAACAAACAGTGTGAACAAATAGCCAGAGCATTTCTTGACAGGGGCTACCCCAGGTAACTCATACACAGGATTCAGCAAGCCATCTCAAGATACTGGAACACAAACCAATAACAAAAACTCAAGATATATCCATGGTAGTCCAATCACATGACAATCTAAGTAAACTCAGAACCATTTTCCACTCTGGATAAAAATTCTGGCTTCCTCACTACAAAAAAAAAAAAAGACCTGCTCTCCAAACCGCTCAGATTAATCTTCAAAAGTCCACTTAACTTCCACAACAAACTGGTTTGTCCAAAGCTGCAGCCTACCACAAATGCCAATCAAACTATCACCCCCAAAGGATCCCACCCCTGCAATAGCTCACGCCGTGGCTCCTGTGCCCTCCACCAACCTTCAACTTCTTTCAGTAGTAGACTCACTAGCCGTGCATACCCCATCCAAGGCAACTACAACTGTGCAACAGAAGATATGATTTATCAGCTACAGTGCCAATACATCAGCCTCACCACCAACAATCTGCAGATAATGAATGGCCACAGAGCAGACACCAAACAAGCCATAGCTGGTCACATCCACAACCTACAAGACAAACCAGTTGCAGCACATGCAGCATCACACAACAAAGATTTAGATTCCTGCTACAGCACCAGAGTTGTGTGAGCCCTACCACCTTCAAGCAATGGCTCAGAACTCAGATGCTGGGAATTAGCTCACCAATTTATAACAAAATCCAGGCAGCCCGCAGGCCTCTATGTTAGATAATCACATCTTCAAAACCATACTCATCAGTTATACCGGGAAATTTTCAATTTCTCCGCTGCACTCTGGTTTGCCACCTGGCCGCTAGGTTTACTACCAACAGTGGCCTTTCGCCATATTGCAGTGCCCTACAACTCGCTTCACGATGAAGATGGCCTAGCCAGCAAAATGACCTGATCGCGCAACCCCATGAAAAATGTATCGTCCTGTGTGTGTGTGTGCCTGTTGAGAAATACTAGACTGTGATTACTTCAGTTTTTGTCTTTTTATATATTTTCACTTTGTTTTGTTACACCTCTGCATTTAAGGAACTGCAGTTGGAGAATTCATGTATCTGTTATTGGTCAAGGGAGGGAGGAGACGCGAAGGAGCATAGAATAAAGAATCTTTTTATAATGTGATGTAAGGCTCATAAGACACATGAGTGGTGTTGTCAAGCTTACTTAGTTGCAATTGTTCACAGATTTTCAAATTTTTTAAATTACAGCTTTACACATCAAGAGTAATACCACCTCCTATATTCCACTGTTGTGGACTAGCAAACATATTTTTTAATGGATTCTCAATATAATTTTTTTCAATTTTTGCTGGTATTTTTTAATTAATTTGGCAATTTTAAAACGTTTTGTTAGTTCCTGGGCAGGAAAGTTCAAATCTGCAGCACATCTTAATCTTGGATTCGTAAATTCGAAGTTTGATTGTTCAGTATTACCATGTCTCACGAGAGAGAAAGCTTCGACTACACTTCTAATAGCTCCATGCCTAGCACTTATAGGCTATTCATGGTAAAGTGAGCACTTTTGAAAGCCCTCTCATTTGGAATAATAGCCAATAAATATATTTTATTGTAGCCTTAGACGTTACCGTTCAGGTACTGTGGAATATACACACTGTGCTTATTCGGTACTTACATGGCAATATTTATTTTAAAAGGTGGTCAAAGGTTAAAAACCGGTTGAAAGAAAAAAGTAACTAGGGCCTCAAAAGTGCTCACTTTACAGTGAACGAACGGCCCATAGCTACCTGTATATGACCGCCAGAACCGTAACTTTATTAATACATTTTAAGTATTTGCCATAAATAAAAAAAGAAGTAACAGCTATTTTAGAACTACTGTATAAAAAAATTATGTAAGTTGTAACAAGTCTGCTTAAAACCATGCTTTCAATGGTCACTAAATTACATAACATACCATGTAACCTTGCGAGTATCCTTGATAGTTAAAATGTACATGGACGAAGTTCACACTTTAAGGTTACCTAATAAAATTTACTTGGTTAGGAATAGTAGCAGAATTTATTGAAGTTTGTTGACGTACAAGCACAGTGTTACCATGACCACACAGAACACCCCAGCAGTTAGCACCCTGGACGAACATGATCGTGAACCAGCCGACCTCGGAGAAGGCCCCCTTAATCTGTGTCCATGGCCACGCTAGGAACGGGGTCCTGGAGCCCCTCGTCTGCTGGCGGAGGTTGCGGGGTTTCTTCTGGCTTGGGCTCCCCGCCTCCGCCACGCTTCTCCTCCCCTTCTATCATGCCCAGGTAGCCCGCCGTCTGCTCCTCACTAAACACTCTAAATAGAGTGCCTTTCCCCACCAGACCTATGGACACATTCTGGAAAAACAAACAGCAATATTAACAGACTTGTACGTCACAGGCACCGAATAACATCACTATTAAAAATAAATACTGATTCAAAGAGAGAATCATGTGGGAATTCGTTCACAGTAGCATAATTATGGAGGCACACCAAAATTTAGGAATTAATACATTTAGGTGCAAACACATTAAAGAGCAGTTCACATCCCTTTAGTATTTTGTAACACCGAGGTGTGATAAACTCAATAAAATAACATTAATTTTTATTGTAGAAAAAGCATGTTATGCTTTTAATAATCACTGCTAAAAGTTAAACTGTGGGTATTTCACTACATGACGTGCAATTGAAAAGTTCCCAAAAAGAAACTGCCCTGCCTCAACAAATCATCAAGTACTGGTGTATGTATAATTACACTACATTAATATAGACAATTTTTATGCAGATATTAATGTTAGATTACCCACCAACATAACACTGTTGAAACTTTTCACTGCTGGACTACAACTAATGCACTGCTATGTCAGTAATGAGCTGAACAGTCACTACATATACCTTTTATTTTATTTTTCTCCACAATATTCTACTTCTTTACATATTATGAAGTGGTAATCATAACGGAATACTAGATATCCTCAAACCTGTAATGTAGTAGGTTGCAAAGTATTTGGGTAATTTAATATTCCACACAAATTTCACTAAAAATTTTTTAAATTCCAAGCTAGCACATGACTACAGGGAAAAAGGGTGGAAGAGGGGGTGCACAAATGCACGCACGCACACACACACACGTGCATATACAATATTGTGAAGTGTGCGTGCGTGTATGAAAACAAGTGGAGAAGGTATTATTAGTACATCCCTTGACAATTCTTCATTTGAGATACAGAATACTCTAGGGAGTCTTTCTTTATTATTATTATTATTGTCTCATCATCTGACAACACTGTGATGCAGAATTGCTGATTACTCTCTGCAGTATGTCAACCTGACCGCTGCAAGGTCCTCCCTTACAAGTGTTCCCGACCATTTGAACAATTTATTCTTTTGATGCAGCATATATATATATATATATATATATATAACAAACACAAACACACACCCCTTTTAACTCGTTCTTCTTTATCAATAATTTCAAATTAAACCATATAGCAGCAATTCCATTCAATGTTGATATTTATATTCTTCTGTATCATATCATTTTTTGTAATTATTCTCGCTCAAGAGTCTGCCTTTGACTGTGGTAGTATTCTTTTTGTTAACAGCAAACGTTAAACGCAACATTTTTTCTATACCTCTTTTGTTAGCCGTTATCTGATTGGCTGTCGTACGACCATGCCACAATCCTTCTCAAATCAGTAATGGCGAAACGAGGGCCAACCAGGCTACTTTTCTTTCATTCATGTGACTGAGAATTTCAATACTGAATACCCTCTAAGGACAAATGAAAAATAACTACAACATGGAATACTTAATAAACTCTAAAAAATAAATGAAAGATAACCTACACATGATCTCTATGTCAATAAACTCATTAAGATAACCAAACTTTACCTTGTACTTGTTTACATCATATAATCAATAATAAAGCGTAATTTGGAAATTATATTAAATGAATTGTAATCATAACAAACTAATCCGCAACCATAGATAAATATAATACGTGGAATCATCGCAAAACAAGAGGTAAATATAACCCTGGAAAATCGCAACGTTACATAACCCCCCCTCAATTTGGAACCAATTTCATGAATTTGGTACAAATCGAAACAAACCTAAGCCTTGATTCACAAAAATTGCTGCAACATTTTTTTACAATCAAATTTAAAATTCATTATTATTGTATGTTACACTGTTACGATAGCACATTGACCTTAAACACTAATATCTGCCTATAATATTTTCCATGCGATTCCTGCAGTTATTTTCTCTTTCGCAAAAATTTTTCTGCTCATCAATTCACAATCATTATCTATTTTAAAACAATACAATCTCTTTTTAACCATTCAGTTTTACATAATTTACACCTCTCCCCTTGCACAACACATTGTATCATTATTTTATAATGAGTCATGAATTGCCAGATTCGCAGCTTGCACGCAGCTGGGTAAGGAAGGGATGGCCTTGACACCCAGCATCATGTCACTACTATCTCTATCAATAGGTAACACCTGCACGCGCATCATGTTGGTTTAACATGACGCCTGACAATGCTAAGTAATGTTCACATACCAGTCCTCGGTGTTAAGAGCCAACCAAATTTGGTCACTCACATTCACATATCAAATCACAGTAACTCCGGCAAAAATAAAATAAAAAGTCTTTTAGTAAACGAGTTACGTAGCTAAGAGAATAATAGATAAAGACAACACAGGTGTGGCAGGAGCAGAGAACGAGAAGCAGGGATAATGAATAACCAAAAGTAGTGATGAGCAGAATGATTCAGATGGACGAATCAATTTGTTTGGATCAGTTCAGTGAAACGATTCGTTCAGAAGAATCATTCATTTAGTTCTTTTTGTTCACATTGGCCATCTGGCTAAGAGCGCTACCTAAAAATATAAAAGCACGAAGGCCGAGAGGCTAAAGTATCTGCATATGTAAAAGTATGTTAACATATATTGCTGTTCTTCTCAGTCATGAGACACTCTCCATTTCGGGTGTTCGTTATCTCTGCTTCTTTTCGGCTCTTGTGGCAACAGCATGTTCTTTGCCTGTTATTCTTTTAGTTAGCACAATTGCTAAAGGAATTTTTGTTTTATTTTCACGAGAGATTTTGTGTAATGGTATGTGAACTATGAAATTCTATACAACATTGTCAAGAATTAAGTTACACCTCAATGCTCGTTGTGAAGGCCTTCCCCCTCTCTTCCGCCTTTTGTACAAGCTTTGATGACTCTTGACTCCCAATTATTTTTACGAACGAATCTTACTTTCCGATTCTTTTATCCTCTCCACCTTTAAAGTTCTTTCGGCACGTGTTCTGCTTCTGAATCAGTGACTCAAAAGAACCAATTACTATTGTAGCAAACAAATCAAACAATTTCGTTCACTCAATGATTAGTTCACGAACGACCCATCACTGCTCGAAAGGAGAAGAGTCACAACTCTGAAGAACTGTAGCACATAAGAATAAAAAGAACAAAATTAATTATTCTTTTGAATGAATCATTTCACCGAACTGATCCAAACAAATCAATTTGTTCCGTACATTTCACTTAACTGATCCAACCAAATCGTTCTGCCCATCATTACCCCAGCCAGCAAAAATCAGCAGACTTCATTTAGGATTACTAAAACCCTTGTGGGTTGAATTGACTGGCCTACCTTTTTTCTTATGCCAATTTTGACAACTTGAAATCTAAAGTAAACCTATAATGTGACTCTTACATGAAAACATAAGTGAACATTAATACTAGGGATGTTTATATGATGGATTAAAAGACAGCATTATTTTGAGACTTATGTTATCAAACCCAGAGGCTTTATTTGCTCTGTACCAAACAGGTAACAAAAGCGGTAGTGAGGCACGTAATTTTTGTGGATATTCTTGAAATTGTAACCCTACACTACCTACAAAATGACTGCAGTCATATTTTAAGGAACCCACTGGGAGGACCTAGTGATCTGAATCAGTGGCAGTCTCATTTGAGACTATTTTTGTTATGGTACAGTTATTAGGTCCTTACAAATCAATTCCTAGCATATTAATGGTAAATGCTTACAGACGGTTCAGAATGTTACTTTCAGCAACAAAGACCTTGGATATGGTAAGCTGAAACACACTCAATTTCAAAGGATTTCATTACAATATGAAACAAAAAGACAAACCCCCTCCAAACGTGTCCCATACAAACATGTTGACTTTATCATACAAGTCTGAACTTCGCTTCTCCAATAAACAAATTCTCAAACCAATCATCACCTTGGCACTGAGTTCGACTTCATTGGGCAAGGTGTCTCGCAGAGCCCTCAAGCCATGTTTGATCAGCTCCTCATTCGGACATGTCATGAACTCATCAAAGTGCTTCTCCAAGTATGTGCGAGCACTTTGTGAGCGAGAACCAATAGCCATTGCCTTGCAGTTGAAGAAGTTGGCTGATGGACACGTCTGGAACACGTGGGGTCCCTGATCCTGCACACAAGAAACTTGCCAGTTCATCAATCACAGCAACACTACATTTACCTTTAAAGGAAAATTCAGTACACAATACGAAACCAAGAACTATGACCTGGCCATTCCCGAGAAAGAAAAAAAAACACCCACCCACCTCCCATATACACACACACAAAACGACCCACCCCATATTCAACAATCCTCAAAGTGGTTCTGCAATATGAAGGTGACAGTAACTTCCACACGAAATTAGAAGCTAAAATAATACAAATAACGGCAAAAAACATTTCCAAGGGACCAACACAGTTCTAATTTTCTTTACTTTATACTGGAATTACTGAACTAGTACTAAATATGTAATTCACACATGTAGCTGACATTTGAGAGATGCATTTCAAAGAGAAGTACAGTACTTTGTAAACAGATTTCACTTGTGATTAAAAAAATTAATTTCACAATATGCCCAATGGTTTACCTTTTTTTTGCAGCAGTGAGTGCACACATATATAAAAATATTTTTGTGCAAACATGAGACAAACACATCCTCTATATTAGTAAGATTAGGCCATAATTTTTAAACAAAGGAATAGAGAACCACGCAGTAAAGATTGAAATACAATGTCTGACAAAGTTTTGCTTACAATTATCACAAATACTCGATGCCCCTCTGCAGATGCACGGTGTACACCTACATGATAGTCAAACTTGTCCCTCACATTAGCGAGCATGTATGGTGTTACTACAGGCATTGCTGCTATTATGCGATTTTGACGTTCATCATATGATATTCCATTGACAGTGTTGTCAGGAAAAGGGATGAACCATAAACCGTTTATCGTAGAATGGCACAGAACATATTCACATTATTAGGGGAGTTTTTCTCATGCTCAACTATGGCATGTGGCTGCTGTGATCCCCATATCCGTACATTGTGACGGTTCACCATACCACAAAGATGAAACATGGCCTCATCACTGAACACTAAGCTCAAAAGAAAAGTACCATCTTCCATTTCCTTTCCGAGAAGAATGCACACAATGCAACACAATAACGCGCACCCTTAGTGGGTCGAGCGGCTGGAGGGTGGCGCCAAGGCTCATCCCCCAGGGCCATGGTGAAGCAGTGGTCGCCACTCGTATGAGGTTTATCTTGGGGCAGACGTTACTGGGTTTGGCCACTTCTATTATAGAGCTTTGTGTCCCTTAGGAGACGCACTTGTGAGCGATGGGAGCGTGGGTACCCTGGTAGGGGTATATGTAGGTGTGACGTTAAGTAGTCTGACCACCCTAGTGACAGTGGACCAAGTGAAGGTAGGCAGCTTCTTTGGCGGCATTGGAGGCAGCGGAAAAACTGCACGTGGCACGTGCCAGATGAGGTTCAAGGTTGTGCTTGACGTGGACACTCTTTGGCGAGCAGCATCTTCCTCCTTCCAGGAGGAACTTCTATTATTCATGACTCCACCCAGAGCCAGCCCCTGCTTGACTGCTTTACCCTGCCCAGCCCTACGATGAGGCATAAGAGGGGTGACAAATAAGATAGGCAGAAAGTGGGTGACCAAAAGAGATGAGCCTGAGGGAGAGTACGGTGCTGGCTATTGGTAGGGTAGGTAGTCTGGACTATTGTCCTTAAGTATAGTGGCTTGGCGAGTGGGACGTTGCTGGCAGACCCAAGTACCAAACGGAGGGTTACAGTATCAGATTTGGAGGCGTCCGTTCTCGTGGCTACTCTGCAAGTGGGATGTCGCTGGCGGACCCAAGAATCACGAAGAAACAGGGCTCCTTGTCAGGGGTTGGCCTATCGTTTTTCAGCAAGTAACGTGGCGAGCGAGACGTCGCTGGCGGCCCAAGGCACATACTGGAGGAGCGATAGTCCACAGTGACAACTGCTCTGGTGTTGCCCAGGAAGATGAGCTTCCCAAACTCCACTTCGAGACAGTTCCCAAAGGGTAAGGTAGGGAACAAGGTTCCGGACCGTGATTATCCCTGCAAAAGTGTTACTAGGATCAATGATGAAACGAGATAGCGGAAGCAAGGTGAAGAAGAACAGAGTGCTGGAACAGACAACTCAACCAAGTCGGATTTATGCCTGTTTATTGAGAGCTCAGTCAACACACATAAACCAGCATGTACCCTGACGAAGGCCTCAAGGGCCGATCCCAGGTTGTCAACTGGTAAGTAACCTAGTCTCGGAAGACATGGCTGCACGGGGGGTGAGAGCGACCCCAAGTCAGCGGTACTCCAACTCGAGTCGAGTCAATTGCGGGTGAGCTACGAGGTAGCTGGAAGCGTGGCAGGCTGTGGCGTGCTGGTGGGCAGCGAGTCGGCGTGGAGAGTAATACTCTCTCCAAAGTGCTGCGAATGGCAGTGACGACTTGAAGAAGTCTGTTGACTTTCGAGCAGAGTGATGTTCTGCAAAGGTAGAGGTGGTGTCAGATGGCTCTCAGGCAGCGTGGCGTTCTGCTGATGATTGACGCGAGACAGCCTCAAACTGAGGACTGCGAGTCCTATTCAAACACGGCGCACAAGGCCAGCGCGGGGGTTCCGGGGTGTGGTGAGAGAAAATGCAGAGAAGAGACGTAGAGACAGTGATGGCGGTGAGCCGGCAGAGATGGTGGCCGCTACTTCCCCTCATGCACCCGGACGGTGGAGAGGTAGAGAGCAGCGATGTGATGTGAAGCGGGTTACAGCGCAGCAGTGGGTAACAGCTGGGCAAACCAATCCTGAGTTTCAAGGCATGCTGTGGCTCTTATTAGGAGGGGGCCGTGGCTGTGGTGAAGCTAGATGAGAAAATGACGTCGCTCATGCGTGTCAACATCCTTATTTATCAACTTGGTGCAGGGTGTTTAAGAGTTCAATCCTGCATAATTTTAATAACTTACACAGTTGCAAAAAAAAAAAAGTCAGTAATATTGGTAATGGCTAGCTCTCGGCTGGCACAACAAGTAGACTTTTAGAATCCTTACAAAACTCAGGATGCACCCAAAGTCTCATCAGGAACACGGGGGAACCTGTTGATTTCCCCTTACAAGAACTACCTGTTTGTCAAAAGAGTTTGTGCCAACGTCGAATGCACTCAATAGTAGGAGGTGCAGTGGCGTACTTTTGCCGAAACTCATTCTGCACAGGTGTCACAGACTTGCAATTGTTGAACTGGAGAACACAAAAGGCCTTCTGTTGTGGTGTCATCATCCTGATGCATACTGAAGGGAGCTCGCCTATTGGCTACTCACCATCTACGCACCAGGGAGCCACCTAGTGGCAACCAAGTGAAACATTTCAATCCTCTCTTAGCAGTTAATGGACATGCTTGGTGACGCGTGGGACCCCATCATGGCTCAATCGAGCAGAGTCCGCATCCAAGTGATTCAGAAATGTACGAACTAGGTCTATGGGAAATATTTTAGACCCGGGAAAATTTTTATAGTATTAATTATATAATATTACATGCAAGTACTGATACAGGGAAGAATTACATGCAACTGTCTTAAACTGCCATAGATATACAATTATGTGACGTTATAGTAGTTACTGACTGTATCAATTTCAATGAGGGCTGACAGATATCGTGATGTTAGAAATTTTTATTTCTGAAGCACAATACACACACCAAACACGCAATTGCCTCATGAGCTTATCAATGTGCAGCCTGACTATTGATTATACCTTGCATAGGTAATTTAATATTCATGTTGCAATACATTTTGCATGTATGTAGTCCCATGCTTGCGCAAACAGGAAACTTTGTTGAGCACCGAGTCTATGATTAGAGGCTATACACAACCTATTTTCTAGCCTATTTCCCTGTGGGGTGTTTATTTTTAGGAGTGTGCGAAGATTCGGAAAATCAAGTCGAATATAAGACCTTTTTCCTTAGTCTTCGGGCAACAGCAAAAACTTCAAAGAATTAAAGAAAAAAATTAAAGAAATTTATTTGAAAAACATAAAAATTTCTCCAATCACAAACTGTTGTGAATTCAAGACATTATATAACCTTAAAAATCAATTCCTGCAATTATAAACTTTACATTTCAAAGGAAATAAATTCTTTTTGTCTGTTTTTGCCACAACCAGAGTCATTAAAAAAATGTATTTTAAAGTCACACTGCCAGATATTGCAATTAATCTACAAACATGCAAAATTAATTTGTGATCAACTTAGTTCACGCACAATGAAAGTCATGGTTTTGTTTGCTGCATTTCTTAGTCCATAGAGTAAACCATAGGGCTTAGGCCTCATGTACTTCATAGTTTATGGAAATAAAATACAGATTTTCACGATGGAACTCAGTGCACTCTTATTTTTCCTCAGCAACTAAAGTAAAGAACTGTGAACAGTAGCAAAAAGATGATTGATACGTTCAAGAATTTATAGCATATTATTGTGTGTATCCCACAAGTTACCTTCAGGCACGAATAGTCGTTTATTGTTGCTTATGTGTGCGATGTGTGTGGGATAATTTAAGAGGGGGAAAAAAAAAAAGTGAGATTAAAGCGATGTGAACACATTGGACGGTAACAATCTGCTGAAAATTATTTTAGCTATTGAATATAATTGTAATTTCTTGTTTAGATTACAAATATATCCATTTTGAGTGGATACTCTTGAACGGGGATAAAATTTTTTATGCATTCCATACCATATGTGTAAAATTTATGAAGTGTTAAAAATTGTCATGATCTTCGGCTTGGTCTCAGTCTTCGAATCAGATTAAAAAAAAAAAGGTCTTCGCACACCCCTATTTATTTTACACTTTTGTTTCATGCGGTATGAATTTTTGGCATTTGTAGAGGTTTGCATAAAAATCTACGCTTCAGTTATGGTTTGTCACAGAATTCTGACAGAAAAACCATTATTCTTAGCGCATTTTACACTAAATTTTTTATGCAAACATAATTTGGCTATCTTGTTTCCTTACATTTCATTCCAAACTTGACATGATTATAAAAAACTGAAGTTTCGGAAGGTAAATTTTATGGCAAGGGTTGAAATAACAGACTTCCAATGCAAGTACCTGTGTCAAGTATTTCACATAAAAAATTTATTGTGCCCTGATATTTGTCTTTTTTTTTATGCTCATAAATATGAGATTTTTCAAATTTTATACCAAATTTAGCGGTAAATATTTTGGTGGGCAAGCAAAGTACTAAGTGTGATTTAATATTGCAGCTTGCCTGGCAGGTGTGTGTTGTGCCATTCTAAAAATAGCTTGTCCACCTTTCCCATGCCCCTTAGCATTCGTTTCTTGCTATAGTCGGTTCATGACTGGAAGAGACTTTCTTGAAGCCCTGCTAAAGATCTACTTTCAAGCCCATTTCGTATCCTTCCGCCAAAGGGTAAACAAACATTGACATGTGGCAGTCACATGGCAATGTTTACATTCCACTGTGTGTGTGTACATGTGTTCGTACATGCACGTACCGATCATAAAAGTAATGTATATATTATTAATGGATATTCCACAAGCGTAAAGTTTTTAATCATGAGAATTTCACACAAAAGAATATGTGATGCAAGCTAAAAACTTTTCTTTATATAAACCCAAAAGTGAGTATTAAAAATTAGATGTTTCGTGTGCGTGCCTGTCNAACGTAAAATACAATAAATAAAATTTTAAGCAAACCTGAAATAAATTTAAAAAACATTAAACACGTGAGAACGCATTACGAGTAATCTCTTATACAGGTATCAGAAACAAAATAAATCGGCACAACGAGAAATAATAAAGAGAGGATATTAGTAAAAAAAAAATAAAACCAGTAAATGAATTATTATTGGTTAAACAAGATAATCGCACCAATTCTCTGGCACGTGTGTCGACCACATCTCGCCAACAACACACGGAACGAAGGTTTGTAAACAAATGGCCGCTCTACTTTCACCTTGAGCGTGATCTTGTGAGTATGCAAGAAACATTGAAATCAAAGTACGTTAGCATCACGTCATTAATAATTGGCATAATAAGATACAAGTCTTTTCGAAACCCATTTGTAAGCGATAAATTAACAATTACGTTAAAACTTTAGAACTATTTCCTCTCTTTGTGCTGGCAACCTAACGGCATAACTGTATCCGCGCTCGCCGCTGTTTGTAATGTTATATGCATGTAGCTAACGGCTAGGGTGTTTTTTCAAAGGTTGATTTTCAAAAGTCTCTTCCAGTCGTGAACCGACTATACCACTACCACACAATCCCAAACACGTTGCATGTAGAGTGAATTAATATCTCTCATGCAGTAATTTTCTGGCTACTGCACAGTGAGTTGACTTCCAAGTGACATTGTTAAAACACATCATGTTTATTAGTTGCCTACATTAAAGAACAATTATGTAAAAGTTGATTTTGGCAAAAAGGATCAAATACATTTTTTATGACAGTGTCCAGAGGTTTCAACGGTCGGTCTGTAGGTACGAGGTAAAAATATATGAATAAATATAATCTTTTTGGTATGTCATGCTGTGGCCATTTTCAAAGACAAAGGAAACACAATACAATAGAGTTGAGAGTGATTAAGCTGGAGCATCTCTGCAAAGGGAAAAAAACCTACATGTTAACATTGTATCGGGTGAATCGTTATGTCCTAATTGTTAATCTAAAATATATTTGTATCAAAACTGTAACAACTAGCGCCACCTATTGTTTTCTCTATGTCATTAGTAATAAAGCTATGGTCGTTCAGTCGCCATTGAATCGCGATACACAGAGTTTCATTTCGCTAATCATTACAGGTTATGGGTCCAGCACGCTTCCACTGCGCTTGGAGCTTGCTGCCATGAGGCAGTGTATAGGCAACCTGCAGGCTGGACTGGAGACATGGAAGGACTTCCTGGACAGAGTGGCGAGCCTGGCACACACCTATGATGAACTGCCAGATACATCAAACTACCTATAAGAATATCTTGTATAGCTTGCGACCAACACTCCTTACAAGACCGGATATTGCTTATGCAGTAGGATATTTGAGTCAGTTCAATAATTGTCATGGTGAAGAGCATTGGTCATATGTAAAGAGGATACTTAAATATTTAAAACATACAAGAACTTTTTGTTTAAAATATAGTAATAATAAAGATTATGATGTTAAATAAAGGTTTTGTTGATGCCGACTGGGCTAATGATACTATGGACAGAAAGTCATATACAGGATTTTGTTATATGTTATCAGGTTGTGTCATAAAAAATAGTGAAAACTTACAGAGTATGAAACATTTAACTCCACTCACTTTCTGAAAAAATTGGGGAAGTACCGTATTTACTCGATACTAACTAGATTCTAAGTATATATTAGTATATATCTTGATATAAGGTAGATAAGTATTTAAAAAATTCGGTGAAGGTCTAGAATACAGTGATTCCAGTAAGGTGTACGTATTACATGTGTCTGGATGCCCGCTGGTTCATTTGGAAGGTGAGATGTTCCACTGTAGCCCGTTTGCTGGCCTTCACGCATCGCCATAGTCGAGGTTCACCTCGGACATCAATGGCGCGTGGAGCTCCGCGGTTTCCACCATGGTTATTCCCAATAGTGCCATTCGACCACTCATGATACACATTTACGACACTGGCACGTGAAGAGTTCACAAATGTCGCTGTTTCTGAAGTGCTGCCCCCCTTGGCCCGAAAGCCGATGATCATCCCTTTTTGCAACTCAGTTAAATAGTTTCCCTTGCACATGACAGCTGGAAGCACATTGTGTACAGCCAGCCTGTCGGTAGCATTATATACCAACTTCAGCAGCCCACGTCACAGGCCATATGTCATGGGCTACGCGCTGCAGATGGCACTTCTAGCAGGTGGTCATAATAATGTGATTCGACTGTGTACATACAGGAAGACCACTGAAATTCCATTCTAGAATTCGCTGACATCTCCCTGTTTTCCAGGTGGAATCTTACCATTTTCCCCGACTTATTTTCAGGACCGAAACCTTCTAATGCCATGTTTTTCCAACACTGACAGAACAAATATGCTACCAGCAAAGCAGAATTAAATTACACCGAAACAGACCAAGCAAGCAGGGCCAACGTTTTATTCAGCGCTCTGCGATAAATGCTATTGACTTCACATAAAAATACCTAATTTATTTTGTACAATTAGGCCCTATGTGACTTGGAAAAAATGTACCTATTATTGCCAGTTCACATACTTAAAAATTAAAATAATTAGCATACGCTTATAATTACATTACCCTGTATTCACACAACTAACAACTTCTGCAGAGTAGCAAATTACTATTTACATTTTCCCTGACCCAAGTGAAAATTCTCCTCCTCCCCTACAATTAATTTTCTAGTACGTAAACTATTCTGACACAGGCACTTGTAAAAAAACATTGGAGGCCTATTATTACACACATTGCCAAAAAACTTACTTTCAATACTTCATTTCTTTATAATTGTGTAAAGTTTGAATGACATTTCAGGCATGAACAAAGAATAACAGATTTTGTTTCATAGTTCTGTGACAAACCAAATATGAATTTTTTTTCTTAAATGGTTAAGTAACAAATTATTTTTTGTGGGCCACTCCTACAAAGAACACTTTTTAACTGTATAGCTTTGGTATAATTTGCTGGCCAGTAACTCTGAATATCCCACACAAAATGGAAATCACCACGAAAAAAAAAACCTTCAGCTGGAAAAAAGATCTACTGACACAATATGAGCAATCTTAAATTACTAATGCAATGCAAACAATTTTTGAGCCCTCATCACCTTTCAGGAGACATGCAAAAAATGTATGAAATGAACACAGCTGGCTAAAGTACACAGAGAAGGTAAATACAGAGCGCACTCACGTCGTAACCAGCCACAAGGAGACCCACACCATACGGACGCCTGTCATAGCGCTGGGTGCACACCTGCATCTTGTTGCCAAGGTTCGAAATTAACCGGCTCACAGGCAGAAGAGCGTCGTGGGAATATTTGTGGTTCAAGCACTCAGTTCGCATGTAACGGCTAAAAGCATTCCATAAAATCACACCTTATTAAAGAATTTCCAGAGCATTACATACAAATAATCCACCAAGATAAAATAATTCCCGTTCCCAATTCAGTAAACTTAATAATTAGACATATTGCAAGAATTTCTAGAAAACATTTAACGTGCAAACACGTAAAAATAAATTTTTTTTATAACAGTCTACACGCAAGACATTAATAAAATTTTGTGACAACACAATGAGAGTACTGTTTATCTTATCTGACATCATCCCAAAAAATCCATGAGCTAGAGGTGTAGGAGAGCCATGAATTATCTTATACTCTTTTGTATGCCCTTGCTTTGTGCTGAATGCTTAGCAACAGGCAGTTTACAACCTAAACTAACCTGAAATGAAATCTAAATCTGTCACTCTCATTCATTGCCTATCTGTAGAGACCTGAAGAATTCGCGGATTCATTTTAGGACAAGCTAGAATTCAAAACACGTGTGTTTATATAACTTTATCCATTGGTCCACACTGCATTTGACACCTGCTGGAGAACGCTGGCCCAATCGTCGCCTTCCACTGTGACAGCAGACAACGAATGTGCAGTTGATATCGGCATATTTGTACATAAAACTGTGGAGTCTACCCTGTAGGTCATTGAATTCACGAATTTTCCAGGTCTCTACCTATCTGGAATTACAACCCACAACCTCGCAGTTAGCAAATTTTGCTTATTTCAAATTGAGTATGTTTTCTTCCATAACAGGGCACACAATTTTCTACAAAGAAATAGTTAAATAAATACACAGCCAGACAAGGAAGATAGTGCACCACGAAGAAACCATGCGACAACGAAGAAACAATAAAATAGTGAGAGTACAGGCTGGTATGCACATGATCAAATGTTAGTGTGTTTGCATTTGACCGCACACCCGGCAGTGGCGTGGCAAACACCGACCAGCAGTCATAAACAGTGGCATGTATTCGAGTCTGCATTAACGTGAGAACCACCAGACAATACCAAGCAAGCATACAGAGTGAAGAAGAATGCCGGGAAGATACCAAAGACATTGCCTTACACAATTGATGGACTTCGAGAGAGGACTCGTAATCAAGCTAACAGTCGAGAGGATCGACGGATCATGCGCCAGGCGTAGAGGGATCCCATGGTGACCTGGTTCATGATACTGGCTCGTGTGCGCCCATAAACCATTTCCTGATGCATTGTGGAGGTGAATCTGCGATCCCAGCACCCAATACATGTGCTGCACCAGGTCAGAGCACTGCAGAACACCCCAGGCTTGCGATGTGTGGTGTTTAGTGATGAGTGCCGCTTATTTATGGGACTGATGACCATTACGCCCGGGAGTGGAGAGTCCGTGGCGAACATCACACTCCCAACCCCACTATTGAGAGGTACACTTCTTCCACGGCAGAATTAAGATCTGGGGACCCATAGCCTACGATAACCAATCTGCTCTCATTGTGTTACTTCGAACATGACAGCCCAGTGATATGTGGATGAGATCCTACACCCCCTTTCTGCTCCCATTTCGGGCCAGGATACCAAGTGTGATCTTCCAACTGGATAATGCCAGACCGCACACGGCACAGGTTGTCCAGGACTGCGTTCATCATGTCCAAACACTACCTGACTGCTTCCCTGACATGTCCCCAATCGAGCATGTGTGGGTACCAGTTGAAGTGCCACCGCGCTACAGTTTACAGGATTTGGAATGCACCAGCCAACAATTGTGGACCCATCTGCCTCAGGACAACATCAGGCATCTNGCTACAGTTTACAGGATTTGGAATGCACCAGCCAACAATTGTGGACCCATCTGCCTCAGGACAACATCAGGCATCTGCTGAACTCCATGCCAGACCATGTTGCAGCGTGTATCGCAGTGCAAGGGGTTGCAACGTACTGTTGAAGATGACCGGACGGTGTACCACAGATCTATATGTAATTGTCCTGCCGCTCTGTTTTTGAGAAAATGTATATTATTAATCTGTATCACTATCTCTATGAAGTATGACTCTGACAACTCCTACAATAAAGGTATAAATCGGGTTGAGTTACGTGAGATGGCTCATCAACTGTAAAATATGATAAACTACCTGAAACTGCACCCTGCAGATTTAGTGCTTTAGGGGCAGGAATGAATACCAGCAGCATTCTTGCAGATCCTCCTCCAGTAGCTCTGGTTGTATTTAGGAAAAATAAATATTATGCGTAGCAGTGCCAACTGCTACAGTTTCAGTTTACCACCTTATGCATCCTTCGCTGTGAACTATTTTTACTGTCTGGTAGTGTACATAAATAACTGAATAAATACATATAGAAATGAATATGTAAATAAATAAAACAGAAATACGTACATGCAAAATTATTGCCAATTTAACCAAAAATTTAAAATTAAAAAATGTGCAATAACATAACTATTAAATTATGTTTTTAATTTCTATATATCATACACAAAACTGATTCCAGACCTTAAGAATAATTGTTAGTTTAACTGAAATGAAATCCTACTCTCTGTAGTGATTACATTGATGCATGCCGCATATTACACTATACTTAAAATGTTAACGCCGGGATCCTGTGCCAAATACACGACGAGCCGCCAGTCGGCTCGCTCTTACCACCAAGGACTCGGTGAGAAGTACAGAGGTGCCGATACTCAAGGGACACATAGGCACTATTCGTACTTTGATGCTTTACATCATAGAATGATTGTTTTTGTCAGCAGAAAGCCGCAAACGACATTACAAGTCAAGTAAATTAAAAAAATTCCAGTTGAACGACCTGGTTTTAAGACTAACCAACCCCACTAGTTCGTATTGGGAGTTTGTTACTAGCAAGTTGTTCTCGACATTTGAAGGTCCTTATCGCGTTACTGGAATCACCAGAAATGATTGCTACGAGTTGTTAGACATGAATTGTAAACCAGTCAGAAAGTTAAACAGAACCCTGCTGAAACCCTATCATGAACTCAACTTGTATGTTCAGTCAACAGCCAGCAGCAGTAGAATGAGAAATCTGTAACAACAGCTAAGCGCTTGTCAATGGCTCGACTGGGATTGAATAATGTTAATTAGCATCCAGATGTTGCAGTGAAAGTCCTGCAAAGTGATAGTTGAGCAGAACCTTGAGTATATGTGCACGGCTAGTGTTTATTTGTGCAGGCGTTATGTACTGTTTTTGCCAAAGGTTATTATGTATTACTGATTAAGGGTTCCATGTCTTGTGTATTTTCCACCGTACCTATACGTTCTCGCCTGCACTTGTGCCGGGTATTATGGACCTACTTGCTACACTGCTCCTGACGTATCTCCCATTGCCAGAAGTAAGCTACAGAAACTGTAAAAGCTAGTGAATTATTTAGTTGTTGTTGTTGAGAGGCGAATGAGCTGCAAGATTATGTGGGATAATTTGTTAATAAGGTCTAGAAAACACAGAGTTATATTACGCCTCTAAAGTTGATAGAACATCTGTTTTCACACTTGTTTCTCTCATACTCTAGTTATGCAAGGTCAAACAGCTGCGCGAAGATTGAGAGGTCAATGACACACACACACGTTTGTAACACTCCTAACCGCGTTTGCGTACGAGTTGTTTAGTACTTAGTTTTAATGATAAATCCCAACTGGAACAAGGGTATAAAATTGAATTATTCATGGGGAATAACTTGCAGTCACTATCTTTTCATTCTTCTCTTCTCAGAATTTTTCCGTTGTATGCGTGACGAGTTTTCACGCTTGCATGTTATACTACAGAGTATTGTTGAAAAAGTGATGTATATGGTATGCGATTTTATTACATCATTTGTAAATAATTTTCTTGTTGCAATTGATTGTTAATTATTACGTTTTCACAAGATCTGATGGAAGTTTAAATATGCAGATAATTATTGATTGTTACAATAGCACATTTAATGGAATATTTAGAGCTGAGCAGGACAATTGAGTTATTTCTCCTGTAACAACTCAATTCCCTGATAAGTCCCTAGGTTCTTCATATTTACTACTTCGGAGTGTCGTATTGTTTAGGACAATGTGCTATGAAATAATTTTACATTGTCTAAATCACCCTCTAAATTTAACAACAAAATGATAGTGAGAAAGATACCTAGATGAACTTTCTACAAGCAAAGTTCGAGAAATTTTGAAAGTGCTATTGTGAACACGTAATTAATTTGAAACTCGGTTACAGTGGTAATATGTAAGGCTAAAGAACAACGAACACTTTGGAGTACTTAAACGTTAGTGTACAATTATCTGTTTTATGCTACACACACTCTCGTACCAGTGAAATTGGTTTTACTGTGAAATTGGTTTTACTCTTGAAAGCACTAATAATCTGTTTAAACACTTTTAAAATGCTCTGCAGCGAATAAGTGTTGTTACCAGTTGCTGACCCAGTATATATTCCCGAGTTTCGACGCGGAAGATAGAAGCAGAAGGCAACGAGATGCAATGACCACCACAGGACATGAACCGAAACAACATCGCAATAGTAAACTGTTGTTCCTTGCCTGCTCACTTTGCTCCTGAACTTCCGCTGGACACGGCAAGGCATGCTGGGAAGTACTACCGCCAACTTAACTTTGCTTTTGAAATAAAAGTCTACATAAAAGCCTCTCTACCAATTGTAGCTATGTTACAGCGTTCTTGTTTCCTGTTTCCAGTCAGTGACGTTGAATGTTTTTAAAGTGTAATATTTTGTTGTCCGAATATTGGTACAACTCTAATTTCCCACAGATTTCAAATGCAAAACAATAGACACTGCACTACACTTGCTAAACATAAACTAAATTTTTAAATAGTATTAAAATATCGTAAGCTGTACAAAATTCCACTTAAGTTGTATTTTGACAACTGGAGGGAGGGGGCCTAAATTTGTAGCGATTTCAGCCTTTAAAACCTTTTAATTTGTAGCGATTTCAGCCTTTAAAACCTTTTGTTTATGTATTCATTTCTTTTGAGTTGAATGTTTAATTATTTTGAAACGTAATTTTTTAATGGCGTAGCTAGAATTGTGATTCAGGAAGTCATCTCTAAATTTTAATGATTTATTTTGGTTTGTTTACATTTTCACGTATTATGATAGTTATACTTCTTACTTTTATTTTGTTATGTGAACAGAGCTCGATTATATTTGGAAGTGCTAATTATTTTGTCATCGTTCTCTCTTTGCAACTTACCTGGTTAAATCAAGCAGTTTTGGCCATGGAGGAATACATTAAACTACAGAACTAATAAGACTGTGACGTATCAGGAAGTGACTTTTTTTTTGGAATTTCCTGTTTTAAGTAGCGTCCCTGTGTGAACCCCGTTGCTAATGACTCTCTCTCCTCAGACGTCATGACAAGCGGTGCATCATAAAGTTTGTCTGCGAGAATTATTTTAATTCTGTACTTACCGTCAATCGTAATGGTAGGAAAGGTGTTCGAGAGGCACCTAGTTGCATTAAATATGTGGGGTATGATCATAAGAGGCCCAAAACCTCATTGCAATTAGATTTTGAAGTGCTTCAACTACGTCTGCTGCCGTCTTCACCGAAGCTGATTAAGTATGACCTACATAGTGCTTGGTAATACAAAATTAAATTATTTTATTTATGTGTGCCGCAAACACTTCTATGCTATATGAATTGCTAAATTATTGTGAAACTGAAGAGAATAACATTTGGACTTTTAAATTTTGGTACAGATGCTAACCAGAAGCCAGTAGATGAGATGTCTTGCTCTAAAGCCGTGCAAAACCACAAACATTTTCCTAATATTAAATGCTGAGTAATACTAGGCCAGTTACAATTCTACTTCTCACGTAAATTATCAATTTTGTTTGCTACTATTTTGAGAGGTGATTTAGTTTTACAGATCTCTTCACAACTGAATTACTATTTGAATGACAGCAATTTTCATTGGATTTTTAATTAATTTGATATTGCATTCTGAACTGATTAAGTTTATGATAACGAGGTTGATTTTGTCCCACGATGCTTTGATAGCTTGCATGGCCTTGAATACGTCCCCCTTCCTGTATTGCCGCCCAAGATCCAGATCCATGACAATGCTGGCTGTGCGCTTGTGTGAAAAGTTGATCTTGAGAGCTTTGATTATACCCCAGTCCAGAGGCTGAAAGGCGCTGGTGGTGTTGGGTGGTAAGAACACCAGCTCAATGTTGGTCAGGTTCTGGATGTGTGGATGGGCGGGGGCAGTTGTCGACGAAGAGCACTCTACTGCGGTTCCTGCAATGCATGCAGGAGTCGAACACATGAACCCCACTTGTGAACATTGCCGACGTGACCCACGCCTCCTTGTTAGAATCATATTGACATGGCAATGTTGCATGCCCCTTGAAGGCACGTGAGTTCTTGAACTTCCCATCACAAGTGGGTTAATTTTTTCACGTCCATTCACATTGCAGCACAGGACAGTGAGGTATTCCTTACTCCTCTTCTTTCCCTTGCATGCGTCCTCCTTTACCGCAAGTGTCCAATCTGGCAGCAGGTTGAAAAACATCGCAGTCTCGTCTGCATTGTACACATCCCAGTTCTGGTAGCGCCTCAGGAAGCCTTGGAGCACTGGCAGCCAATTACCCACAGAGCCCGCAGGGACCGTTTCACTTTTGCCGCAGATTTTGTGCAGGGCAATATTGTGGCGGCTCTTAAAGCAGTTCAGCCACCCTTTTGAAACCTTGAAATCACCTAGGCCCATCTTGAATGCAAACAGATCGGCCCGCCAACTGGCACACCTTGGGCTCTGTGCTGGCTGAACCAATCAAAAATTACCTTCTCCAGATCAGCATGTGTTGACCCATTGAAGCTCTTGGCCTTGGCCTTCACATTGCGGCCCTCCCTCTCGATATCATTCACGATCGCTTTCTTATTCTTCCAGATCGTGAATAAGGGCGATGATATCTTGTGCCACCGCACTACCTCAGTTTTGGAAAATTTCCCTTCTACGTCTTTGATGAACTCAAACTTCTGGATGAGAGTAAAAGTATTCTGCTTGTTTGCACTTATTTCGCAAAATGAAAAATCCAAATTCGTAGGAAAAAAAAGTGGGGTCATCAACAAATCGAAAGCACAAAATATCAATCCAAAACCATATATCCAATGGCAATCCAACAAAAATAACATGGCAGGTAGTGGATCATCAATAAAGTCAATTCCAAATGCAATTTGAACTCTAAAACCAAAAAGAGAAGCCAAAATCAAACCTATAAAATCATTAAAAAAATGTATCCAACAGAAAACACTGCGCGTACAGTAACTAACTAAAATGGCTACACGATCTCGACACTAAGGCCTGAAGGGGCAAGGTGGGGGTGGGCAATGCATGCTGTTAATGGTCGGCCTTGTTGCCATGTGCACGATAGTGGACCGTTGCTGTCACCACGAGAGATAAGCAGGCGGAGAGCATAGCTGGGTATAGACGAGGGGGAAGAGGGGTGAGCGAAAGAGTGGGTGAAGGACAGAATCCCTTTGTGACATCACGTGTCACACAGCACAGGGTAGGCTAACTTTCAGGTGCTCTATGGTGGGCTTGTTTCAAACACCACTGCCACATATTTTTAACGGATTTTCCTAATTTTTTTTTGTTTTTCATATAGCTGCGTAGAAATTAAGACCAGCGTTATTAAAACCCGTATATTTTTTTGCTGTCGACTGACAAACGTATTTTTAATCGGTTTTAATACTGAATTTTCAAATTTTCGCCAGGATTTTTCTATTTTTTTTTATAAATTTTTCTAATTTGTTAACAATTCCTGAGAACAACCTCATAAAATCACTGCCTCAAATCCGGTACTCATAAAATCGGGGTCCGTCTGTACCAACCTCACCAAATACAACAATGACGGTAAATAACATTATTTTATATCATTTAGAATTAAATTAAAAAAATGTTAATGACTGCCATTCTCATTTTTATGCCATTTACATGACAAATTAAGCTTTGCTTTTGACGTGACTCCTATCCACGTGGCCCTCGGCCTGATTTTATTTAGACAACCTCACCGTCAAATATTCCACAACTCCCACATAAAACCAAATTAATTTAATCCAATGCTTTGAGAACACAGTAACTGACCAGAGTATCCTGGCATCAGCAGTGAGGCCTGAGATGGTGATGCCAATGTGGTCGTCTATGGGGTATATCTTCTTCTGATGTGCAGACAGCTCGGAGGATGCTCGCTTGAGGGCCACCAGCACAGCATGCGTGCTGTTCTTTAGGCCGACCGTCGCCGAGCCCTGCTTCACAGCCTCCATGGCATACTCCACCTGGTGCAGCCGTCCCTGGGGGCTCCACACCGTCACGTCGCTGTCGTACTGGTTGCGAAACTACCACACACATGCACACACAATACAAGTACAACCTTGATCGCATAACCAGGATGCTAAAGAACATCAACATTTAATTTCCCTGACTTTTCCAGATGAAAATGGAGAAATTTCTAACTTTAAAGTGTTAATAAAAAAAAAACAATTCTTAAAAAAAAAAAAACATGATTAAAATGAGATGTGCGGAACTTAATTTACCTGAAAATAGTTTACAGCAAAGAGGAATACAAATACTTTATCAGCAGTAGTTGCAAAAAGGAAGTGGTTCACAAACAATTTTGATCTAGTGTGCATTGATTTTTTAACTAAATTATTGGTAATTATTAAATTTAATAACTTTTCTGTAAAAAAAAAAAAAATCACAAAAAATGGTATATTTCTACTCTACTAATGACGCAGAACACGAATATACGAGGGGCATGAATGTACAACTAATTTTGTAATATGTACCCACCTAACCTAACAGAACCTAACCCCACGATGGGTGAATCACTATTTTACAGGCAATTATTAAGTTTAGGGGCTTTTCTGAAAAACACAATAAAAATTCAAAATTATGATATATTTCTACTCTACTAATGATGCAGAACACGAATATACTAGGGGCATCGCTTTAAAATAAGTGCAACATATTTTAAAAAATTGAACAAGTTTGTGAGATGACTGTTTCTGACAGTTTGTTTACGTTTATGAACGAAACGTTTTATGCCAACAAAAGTTGTTTTAATGAATTCAGCATAGCTTACCTAGTTGATATTGAAGCGGCCGTAGTGTTAAAATAAGTAGAACATATTAAAAAAAACTTGCGAAATATGTTTGTTTGCGTCTATTAACGTCAGAGGAATTATACCAGCCCCCTACCTAGGTGAGTCAATTTACATTCTTTTGGTGTGTTTTACGGTTCCTTTAAATCCCTACAATCCTACATTCGTAGTTTAGTGTAAAACCCAAACATCCTAGGTTAGTGTAAAACCCTACTATCCTAGGTTAGTGTAAAACCCAAATATCCTAGGTTAGTGTAAAACCCTACAATCCTAGGTTAGTTTAAAACCCAAAAAAAACCTAGGTTAGTGTATAACCCTACAATCCTAGGTTAGTATAAAACCCTACAATTCTAGGTTAGTTTAAAAATGTAATTTGGTAATTATTAAGTTTAGGGGCTTTTCTGAAAAACACAATAAAAATTCAAAATTATGATATATTTCTACTCTACTAATCACGTAGAACACGAATATACTAGGGGCGTAGCTTTAAAATAAGTACAACATATTTTAAAAAATTGAACAAAATTGCGAAATGAACAGTATAGCCAGTTTGTTTACGTTTCTGAACTAAACGTCCTAGACCAACAAAAGTTACATTAATGGGTTCTGCACAGCTTACCTTGTTCATATTCAAGACGCCGTGATGTTAAAAGAAGTAGAACATATTTAAAAAACTTGCGAAATATGTTTGTTTACGCCTATTAACGTCAGAGGAATTATACCAGCCCCCTACCTAGGTGAGTCAATTTACATTATTTTGATGTGTTTTGCGGTT
>NQII01001054.1:167080-187937 GCA_002778355.1 Clitarchus hookeri
GGTGTGTTTTATGGTTCCTTTAAATCCCCACAATCCTACATTCGTACTTCAGTGTAAAACCCAAACATCCTAGGTTAGTGTAAAACCCTACTATCCTAGGTTAGTGTAAAACCCAACAATCCTAGGTTAGTTTAAAAATGTAAAATAGTGATTCACCCATCGTGGGGTTAGGTTCTGTTAGGTTAGGTGGGCACATATTACGAAATTAGTCGGACGTTAATGTCCCTAGTATATTCGTGTTCTGCATCATTAGTAGAGTAGAAGTATATCATAATTTTGAATTTTTATTGTGTTTTTCAGAAAAGCCCCTAAACTTAATAATTACCATTTTACATTTTTAAACTAACCTAGAATTGTAGGGTTTTATACTAACCTAGGATTGTAGGGTTATACACTAACCTAGGTTTTTTTTGGGTTTTAAACTAACCTAGGATTGTAGGGTTTTACACTAAACTACGAATTTAGGATTTTAGGGATTTAAAGGAACCATAAAACTCACCAAAAGAATATAACTCACCTAGAAGGCGGATGGTACAATTCCTCTGTCAACGGCCAATTCAACCTTACTTGACTTGACGAAACACCCTGTTCCACTAAAACGCCACATACGCGAATATAACGCACAGAAGCACTCGTTCTTGCTTTCTCCGTTTTAAATCCACCGGATTGGAACATTGCAACACACACCGCCAAAGACAGAATGGCTACTGAGCTTTTTCAAAAATTTCCGTTACGGTGGCGTAAGAATACCCAAGAGCCAATATGGTGATGGCAGGAATCATTACGTCACCAAAAATCATGGCGTCCACCGTAAACAAAGCGGCGAACGACTCGTACTTTAACTATTTTATTTAATACATTCTACTTTTTAACATGACGCCCTCTTGAATATTAACTAGGTACGCTGTGCAGAACCCATTAATGCAACTTTTGTTGGTCAAGGACGTTTCGTTCAGAAAAGTCACTAAACTTAATAATTACAAAATTATCAAACTAAGAATTTCGCAAAAGTACAAATTTTAAACAAAATTAGCAGTTTGAAAGTGAAGGTGTGTGATGTCGGTGAACGTACAGTATGATGTATATGCACTGCATCTACGTCAAAGGCAATTTTTGTGATGCAAAAAAAAAGTCAGGAGATGAGTTACGGTTTTTGACAACTACCAATAAATATATTCGGAGAACTGCGTTAGAATTTTACAATGAGGGGGAAAATTCCGACCACAAAACAAATAATGGCAGATACGCATGACAGTTTCAACAAGTTCCATCCAAAAGCCATTGATTTTTTTTTTTTTTTTTTAAGAAATTGAATGTTTGGAGGAAGTTTGTAATGGAAAGGAATGACACAACATGTGCGGACAGGGAGGAGCTTGTACTGCCATTATCAGCTACATCAACAATGTTGAATTACTTTTTCTATGCTACACACAACTGTAAGTAAATTACAACTATTACATTTACATTTAATAGTTGTTACTAGTCTGTAAATTTAAGTGTCAAATCATTTCAATTACAAACTTAAAATTTTAGGTGTTTGTCTACATAAAGGGCTGTAGTAGATATAAATTCCCAAATATATAACATATATCATTTCCAATTTCGGTAATTATCCAGTTCAGCGGCTTTCCTGAACGAAGCGTCCTAGACCAACAAAAGTAGCATTAATGGGTTCTGCACAGCTTACCTTGTTCATATTTAGGATGTAATGTTAAAATAAGTAGAACTTATCAAATAAAATAGTTAAAAAAGTATGAGCAGCAATCCGCTTTGTTTACTTCGGACGTCATAATTTTCTGTGANAGCTTACCTTGTTCATATTTAGGATGTAATGTTAAAATAAGTAGAACTTATCAAATAAAATAGTTAAAAAAGTATGAGCAGCAATCCGCTTTGTTTACTTCGGACGTCATAATTTTCGGCATCGTGCCGTCACCTTATTGGCTGTAGGTCGTTGATATCATCGTAATCAAATTTCAGTTGCCGTTCAGTTGCGAAACAGTGCTGTTGTGTTGTTGCGGGGGCGAGTTGTGATGTCTGAATCAGACCAATTTAAAAACTGAGTGTGCAATAACGAGTGCTTCTGTGTGTAACATTCGCCTATGAACGTGTGCTTCTGTGCGTAATATTCGCCTATGTGGCGGGTGTTACTTGTTTCGTCAGTGAGGTGAAGTGTACAACAGTTGAATTGGCAGAGGACAGAGGAATTGTACTCGCCGCCTACCTAGGTGAGTTAATTCATATTCTTCCGGTGTGTTTTACGGTTCCTTTAAATCCATTAACATCCTAGATTAGACTAAATTCGTAGGTTAGTTTAAAACCCTACAATTCTAGGTTAGTTTAAAAATGTAAAATAGTGATTCACTCATTGTGGGGATAGGTTCTGTTATGTTAGGTGGGCACATATTATGAACTTAGTCATACGTTAATGACCCTAGTATATTCGTGTTCTGAATAATTAGTAGTGGAAATATACCACTTTTCTGGGAATTTTTTTTTTACAGAAAAGCCGCTAAACTGGATAATTACCCCAATTTCTTTATCTAATAGATTGAAATGTTTCTTTAGGCATACAATTGTAATTTATATTACAATTCAGATTCCACGTCATGTACTATGATGTGACGTACACTTGAAAGATGTGGCAACTGAGTTTGGTAATGCTCGCTGATAGGCTGAGACTGAGCAGACAAAAAATTCTGTGCCTGGTATAGTAAAAAAAAGTGTTTTATTTCACACAAAACATTAAAATTTCTATTCAATCTTTACAAGAGATACAATAAGCTGCAAGGTGTATCACAGCACCTACCATTAGTTTTTTTTTTATTATTTAACATTACGTTATAAAGTAGTACAAATATCCTCCAGCTGTATTTGCCTTTCATAAAATAAATTGTGTAATAAAATTTTTCTAAATAAAAATTAGCACCTTGATACATTATTTATTTAACCAAAATCTGGACGTGGTCAAGGGGGTTTGGGAAATGTAGATATCTACGGGATCAAGGGTACGCAAACGAAGTTGTGTATGTGTATGTGTGTGTGTGTGTGTGTGTGTGTGTGTGTGTGTGTGCGTGTGTGTGCAGTGCATTTGAACATAGCTGTCTCTCATGAAGTTGTGCTCAAATGTGTTAAATAAGTACACAATACTATTGTTAACGTAATATTGCGGACGCATAATGCGGTAAAGAATCAATGAGTCTAATTTAGATTGAGTCCCGATTGAAATTCTAGTCAACACCTGGAAATTCATAGGTTAGGAACGTATAGCCTAAAAAGAATGCATGTTAAAGGCAGTAAATTCCGAAGTGCAACATCCTTGTAAATGGAAATACGACAGCGAACATCGCTCAATACATTAATATCAATATAATGATCCAAATTACCGGCTAATTTGCTGGGAAAACATATTTTTCCAACATGACATGGCAAAAAATCCGATAAGCTAATTATAATAAAAAATAGAGTAAATATTAAACAAAAAGTCACTCAACCTACCATTTTTATCTTAAACAATTACAGCTCCTAAACACAAACCACTTTACTTCCGAAGCACTCTTGCTAGCAGAAAACAACAATACTTCTTTCTTTACGATGACATGTTTCAATGACGCTAAAATTATTATTCTTATTATCCAACATAAATGACACTCGTATGTAAAACGAAGTAAACAAGCTATTAATTTCTGAAAGAAGTATAAAACTGATAGGGAGTAAATTGCGATATTTTGATTGATTCAATTATTAATAAAGCAATTTACAAAAAGTAAAGAAAAAAAGAGTTAATTTATGTAATAGAGAGTTCAATTGAATCAAAGGACTGCGCTGTGTTCATTGGCTGAAGTGTATCGTATTATAGTTCACCCGTACTCACTGTGATTGCAGTCGTTTTCCATGTTACAAATGTCGTTCACATTAAAAACTTGCGCACTGAGTGCAATTTCTGCGTACTGTCTGCAGAGTCATTGTGGCGGATGGTGAATTACAATGCCGCATTGGATCTGGAAACAGGGCGTTTGTACGCACTGCTCAGCATTTAAGTGCAGTTGGCACAGAGGTGGCCCAAAGTAATTTTTTTGTCTGAGTAAGCTGCTGCGGATTACTTTTTGACGCTCTCCTAACACTCTTTACGTATTTTCTTGCCCATGTATCCTACGTCCGATAACCTCGAGGATTTTACCAGTGTACCTAAGTGCAAGGACATTCCTGCAGTTTTTTTTTCTTTTAGCTAATACATGTCACCTATTACATATATAAATTTGTTCTCTTTTAGAATTAGCTTGAATTTCTACTGTTAAGAACGAGTGAACTTGTTTTATTGGATTTATAGGTTTACACTTGTAAGTTGTATGTTTAAAACTTTGAAGATATGATATTTTTAAATTTTACACAAGAAAACAATGTTACACTTTGTGCCTGTAAGTAAAGGTGGGTACGGGATTATGTGTTGGGTGTTTCCATAGTAGTGAAGGCGCGGAACAGTTGAGGTAAATAGAAAATAATGTGTCAAACAGCAGAAATAAAATGTATGCAACACAAATTATTGTAAGAATACATTTTATGTTATCCAATTGTGTATTCCACACAGCCAGCCTTTCTAAAATAAGAAAATAACTCTTAAATTTGCAAAATAAATATCATTTGGAACAACTTCAAAAAATTTTCAACTCAGTTCGGTGCTCCTTTTCAAGCTAGCACCCATGATGGTCACTCTGCCCTTCAGTTGCCCCTGAGTCGACCATTGGAACATGTAAAACCACTGCACTCAGTGCGAGTGTGGATGGACTGGAACACGTGACACTTGGCCATTGTGCATTGAGTTCACACCAATGCTGTAATTTAAATTCACAGTGACTGTAAATATGGATGTCAAACAAACATTTACTTTTTGTAATAATGTGTTAAATGTGATGAATTTAATGTTATTACACCATTTTTCATTAAAATTGCTGTCCCAAGAAGGATGTGAGTTATCACAGCCAGATTTATTGTTCCGAATACCCATCATTCACAGGTGACATTATTTTCCTTGCATCTCGGTATGAAGTGCAGAACACGGTGAAATTAATACTTTGTGGCCTCTCCAAAGGAGGCAATAACCACTGCTGCACGATGTGACAATGAGAGCAAGAGACTTTGAATGTGCTGATGTGTCTCTAAGCTCGCCACAGGATCATATTTATGTTGGTGGGCATCTTAGGTGTCCCATAATTATGAATGATGTAATTTAGGGCTGTTTTCATTAATGGTATCAACTATTAATTACAATCGACACAAAATGAGATATCTCTATGAAATGTCTACAGTCCCTCAACATAGTCCCCAGAATTGTGTAGGACCTATTGCCAGCGATGTGGAAGCCGTATCGCTGTAGCAGTGCCAGTACTCTGGATGGTGCGATTGGATCAGTTTATTGTGTGTATAACTTCGGGAACAGTTTGGAAGCAGAAGCCACAAAGCGGATTCTTCACCTTCGGTATCAAATCATAATTACAGGGGCTTAAGTCTGGAAAGTACAGTGGTTGATAGAGCACTTTCCAGACACAATGAGTGTATAAACCAGCCACCAATTGCATTATGTATGCAGTAGCTTTGTTCTGCAAAATGGTGGGAGGCATCTGCAGAAAGTGTTGTCGCTTCTTGTGCAATACTAGTAATAGTTTATGTTAAAAAAATGAACACTAATAATATGTGTTCACAGTCTGTCCTTGGAGTGCACTATGCTTTATGGAAACACCATCACAGTCGTACACCACAATGACTATCATCTTCACATTGCTGGGGTTCTGAAGCACTTTGGACTTGACGTGAACCAGGTGTTCACTGTTACCTTTGTGCCCACTGTAGCTGCCGCAGTAGTGTCCTCCACTCCGGATTCACCATACCAGCGCACATGTGTGCAAGGATAATAGTGTGTCCAGTGTATATCAAGTGTATTTGTCCATGTGTGATAGTGCACCGTATCATTAATTATTCAGTCTAACAATTTAATCATTATTATTTACCAATATAGTTTCATCAGTATAGTGCATTAGTGTTTATTAATTATTCAGTTTAGATGTGGACCATAATTATTGTGTGTCCAAAACAATCATCACATACATAGCCAGCCAGGGACATGTGACATTTTCAAGTTGGCAATGCAGTGGCTGCTACGAGTCATACTTACATTTAATATTAATATAATGATGTTTTATTATGTAAATACAAGGGTAATTGTGTTTAATTATGTTATATCATGTTTACATCTCATTAGCATTTAAGTCGCATTTGTTTCATCTCTCCACCGCCAGGTGTCGGCCGTGCTTAGGTGGCACGAGCCGATGCATTGCTCAGACAGTAGGCATTGCTCAGGACAGTAGGCAACATCACATCGGCGCGAGCGGACGTGGTAAGTCTCTCGTTTCACAAGAACCTCGGCACCAGCCTCTCAGGCTGCATCACTCAACAATCGCATCATCATATCATTCACGAAGCAACTAGTACTTTTATGTTAAATCTCACCGAGGAGAGAGCAGCGTCACGCGCCTTAAGTAATTATATTCCAGCAGTGTGTTTATACGACCACGCGGTCACCACGTGTTTCATCAAAGTGTTCAATAAAATAATTATATACCTCTAAAAAAATTTAGTGCTTTATTAATTTAGGCGTGCGCAGCGGCCAAACAGCTCGCAATTTCATAGTATTTGACGTTGTATTACTAGAGAACCCCTGGGCCGTCGGCCGAACGACCCAAATAATCTCACCAGCTCACCGTAGGGCTGTGGCGCCGGGCAATTTATAATCATCACATTACAACTCTGGTATACGATCGCGTCAGACTTTTGTGTGGACATGTTATGATGCCATTCGTTCGATTGACATTTCAATTTGGGCTGGTACTATCGGGCCCATGTCTCACCAATGGTTATAATATGGCATAGGAACTCCTCTCCTTTGTGCTCATAGCATTCCAAGTGGGTTTTTGCAGCATCGTATCGTTGCCATTTCTATACTTCTTTCAAATGATGTAGGCAGTCTTTCAGGATATGTAACATAGACTTAGGCATAATGTCTGTCTCTCGGGGTAACTCACAAACTATCTGGTTTGTATCGGTTCCCAGCAACCTATCAACAAGCTGCACATCTTTGTCACTGACACCATAGCAACCTGTCTGTCACATGCTGTCGTCCATTGTTGAAAACGTTGACCCAGTGTACCACAGTTCTGTAAGGCAACACTGAATCCCCACATGCATAACATAGGCACATTCCATTTTAATCCAGCTGCACTATTCCAGTTGAATGGACAAGTCCATGTACTGTGAGGTAGGTTGGTTACAACCATAATGTGTGTATATGCGAGAAACACTGGTTTCATTTCCTGATGTACATTGACGTGCACTCGGTATGTCCCTTGTCAAAGGGAGACGTTTGGGCGCGCTGTGTCCCTCAAGCTGTGAAAGTGCCGGGCGCCAGCTCAGTGTTGAGCAATGAGATCGGGTCGTGGGTAATCACCCTAAGGGACTAGAGGTAACACACCGTCAGATAATAGGAAAATGTGAGCTGTATGGCCGCTGCGCACGCCCGGATTAATGAACGCACTATTGGTTATATGAAAGATGATTATTTTATTGAACACTTAACCGAACATACATGTGGTGACCGCGTGGTCGTACAATATAACACACTAATAGATTGCGATTAATTAAGGCACGTGATGCTGCTCTCCCCTCGGTGCGATGTAATATAAAATACAAGTTATTTCGTGGATGATGTGATGATAAGATTACTGAGTGAGGTTGAAGCCTCAGGGGCTGGCACCGAGGTTCTTGTGAAGCGAGAGACTTACCATGTCCGCCCGCGTTGAAATCATGAAGCATACTAGGCTGAGAACTGCGCCGGCTCCCGCTACCTGAGCGCGGTCGATGCCAAGCGGTGGAAAGATGAAACATAAATGTGACTTAAAAATGCTAATGAGATGTAAGAAAATTATATACCTTAGATTAACATAATCAAACACAATTACCCTATACAACTGACATAATAAAACACAATTACCATTGCACAAATACACAATAAATCAGGGTTATATTAATATTAAATATTTGCATTGCAGCAGCCACTGTATTGCCAACTTAGTAATGTCACATGTCCCTGGCTGGCTGGGTATGTGATGAATGTCTTTAAACATGATAAATATTATATAAATAAATACTGAATAGATACACTGAACCAATAAATAATAATGATTAAATTATTAAGCTCTGAATAATTTATGACACTGGTGCAATTTACACACATGGAAAAAATACACTTGATAATTATGGCACTGAATAAATACATATAACCCTGAATAAACTATACTGATGCACTCCGATCAATTATGTCGCACTGATGTAATTATATTGGTGAACTCTGATTAATTACATAGCACTGAATAAACGATATTGACGAACGCTGATTGATTACATAACACTAAATACACTATCAATCTTGCCCACATGCCTGCTGGTGTGGTGCATCTGGAGTGGAGGACACTACTGCGGCAGTCACAGTGGGCACAAAGATACCAGTGAACGCCTGGTTCACGTCAACATACAACAGTGTTGCCCTTATAAAAGAAACAGCATTTATATGATTTCCATGAATTTCATAGTTAATGAGATTGACAGTAATTCCCTGGGCGCCACCTAATCAATTATGAAGCTGTGTTTAGCACAAGACTCATGTGTTAACTAAGGCGTGGTTGAAAATCCCAGGCTGGTAATCCTACGCCCATGCATCGTCGCTGTTGTCGACTCTGGAGTGTTTTGGTACACCAGAATGCCAATGCTTACACTTCACACTTAAAGCTCTGTGAACAATCTTACTTATGCGAGGCCCTATTGGTCATATCAGTTATAGGGCCCATCGCTCTGAAACTGGCTGTGAGTCAACTACAGAAATATTGCAGCGGAAACACATACACTTGATTTCACATTGTTGTATTAATCCAATTGATCGGTGATACATAATGCAATGAACCTGGTATGATACATAGGCCCTGTACTAGCTGACAGTGGAACAAATACCCCTGTGTACGATGAAGTTAAAGTGAAAAAACTGGTGGGCAATTAGACTGAAGGGATACATCCGAGGGAATAACAAGCAAATTAAAAGCGTTCCAGAGTTATGTTAAACTGTTAATGATAACAAGTGGTTGAGACAGGTTTTTATGACCCGAAGTTAGCATACCCTTTATCTCCTGCACTGCAACTATACTCTGATGAGTAAGATATAGCACGGCACTTTCTCCTCTTCAGGTGTTGCAGTGCCTTCTAATTCTCTTGTTCTCTTACATTACTTTCTACTGATTTTCTCTGTAAAAACCTGTCCTCTCAATTTGAAATATTCTGACTTCAGACATGAAGTCTTCACCCGAGTTCCACTGACAGAGCTTTCTGATGTGCCTGCCAATTTCTAAAGTCCACTCTATGCTTGTGCTTTTACCCCTTCTTATAGCAGTTGGCACAAATACTTTGAAATCATTGTGTGACTTCTTCTTCTTCTTAGGATTGTTTTCATATTCATGTCCTTTAGGAGCACTCTGATATCACGTGGAATCTGTCTCTACATCTTTTGGTAATAAGCTCCCATTGATGCCACTTGAAACATCGGGATAGAGAAATATAATCACCTGGCAACTCTCATAGCCAACATAAATACTTTCCTTGTTTATGATGCCATTCCTTATTGCAGGAATACATTCCAATATGACATTGACCCTGCCGGTGTCCCTGTGCCCAGTTTTATGGCTCACTATTAAATTCTTTTTAAAGCAATCTACAAACATGCCATAACACTTTACAGTTTGGAAATTCTGTTTGTGAATAGTCTCAATCAGCTTTGCATTATCTACAGACCATATCACTTCATATACCACAATTTTTGAAACCTTTCTCTTGGGGGCCCTTTAATTTATGTCCCAAATCCTTATTCTTGGCCTCGTTTCTCAATTCCTTTTGCTCCTCCTCATTCTTAGCTTCGAGGAGGATGCCACAATTACTGATTCCTCTTATATTATGGATCTGTAGTCCATCACATTTATGATCAAAGCTTTTCTATACTTCATCTTTAGTCCCGGTATTAATACTACCATCCTTTTCTGGATAAATCAGCACCACTTCCTTTGTTGTATGCAGCTTGATTTCCTCGCCTCTTGCTACCCGATCATATTTTTTAATATCAGAAATTTCGTTTTACACTTCCTTGACTCTTCCTGCCTGCATGCAGACTTTGTGAACATTTTCCATATACTGCATTGCAATACAATTGCAATACAAGTTTCGGTAAATTACGATTACCTAGGCGTTAAGTATGAAAGTCCCCCATGATGCGATGCATGTGCAGCACCTAGAACTCGTGGAATCAGACTGCCAGAGGTAATTAAATTAACTGATCTCTTTTACATAGAACTTGAAGCATATATACATAAAACACTGAAACATTGTAAATGAGATTTCTTAATAATGTAGAGAGTTAAGAATTTTTAATTAAGCACGAATTTAAATACCAAACATGAATATGTGGTGCCTTGCAGAGCACATGGGAAATTTAGGTCTGTTAAGTTTTGGGGCACTCTACGACCAGAATGGTCAGGTTGAAAGAAAGACTAATTATTTACCACGTCACTAATTGGCTTGATTGCACACACAATCGCACTCGGAAAATTATATAGAACACTTCAAATACCTTAGACTTGCTACTATACACCTAATTAAATATGCACATGGCATGCATTTATTCTGAGATTATTTCACAATCCCCTAAGAACGAATTTCAAGAACATTTGCCCATGGGCGATAAATTCTAATGCTATTTACTACACATTCTAACACTTGATTCCTATCCTAATTACACAGATCTCTCTAGGGACACCACAGGCACTCGCTTGGATCACTCGGTATCGTGTTATGACCCGCTCCCAAGCGAACGATGCGAATACGCATCGGGACGCACGACATGCGTGTTCCGCGGGCCGCACTAGTGCAGCGACTGTGGGCCGATGACGTGATGACAGTGTCCGTGCCAGACCACGCAGGAGTGGTCCACGTCAAACTCATAGTCGGGTTGTTTATCATTACAGAGAGAAATTTACCACAGTTTGACGACTGGGGAAAACGTTTTTGTGTGCATGAAAAGTAATTTTCTTTGTTGGTTGCGTTCGTTAGTTGGCTTCGTTAGTTTCTTTGTCCTGGGTTTGGTTATGTGTTTTTTTTTGTTTTTTTTTTTCGTATTTCACTCCTGACGTGAATGGTACATTCCTATCACTTGATTTCTTCGATCCTTTATAGCTGCAAGATTGGTGCTACGATCACATGTTTTTGTTATGTTATGTATTTGTTTTCTAGCCAGGTGTATTCCATCTCTCTCTCTCTACTGTGCTACGTACATGAAACAAACAACTCGTGTGTTGTGATTATTCGTTTGTGGACAAGTTATTATGCATCGTAGCAACTTTAATCTTGAGCGATGCTGGAGCAGCAACACTGTGTGTACGACCATCCGAAGGTTGCCTCAAGAACGTGCTTGGCCTGGCTAAGTGTGTTGGTACAGAGCTCTCCAAAAATAATTCATTCTGTGTAACCATACGGGATTTGCCAGAAATAAAATGCAATTTTGAATCAAATTACTTTAGTGTATAAATTGTAGCTCAAGAACTAACAGGCTTCGATAAAGATGCAGATGTAGCCCGCATGCTGCACTTTGAATATCAAATCTACGACATAATGCAACTGTAGTATCTCTTGTGAGCAAGTCGGAGGCAGCACAGGTAGTAGCTACCAGCACATGGAAAATAAATGTATCACTTCCCGAGATTTCCTTACCACAGTTCACTGGAAATGCGAAAGGGTGGATGAACATCTCTAATTTGTTATGTGCCCTTGTAGCTGAGCACGCAGACCTAACTCCAGTCGAAAGGTTGTCTTACTTACAGTTGTAACTTAATAGTTAGCCATTAAGTATGATTCAAGCATTGCCTATGTAAGATGAAAATTTTTGTGTTGAGTGGAAGTTGCTATTGGAGAGATATTCAAACAAAATATTAATTGTGACGGGTTGTTGTGGTCTCAGGAGCAGGGAGAAGTGAAGTTAGGTTTGCGGTACAGATTTTATGGTACTTAAAAGGATGGAAAAGGGTGCCAGAGCATGAAATACACATCCAGGGATGGGCCGATCGCCCACGTGGTTTCTCCTGAGCTTACCCCATGCGACAAGTCGATGTCGTCGGTAATGTTAAGCCCCTGCCTACCTACGAGGGTAGGCAGGGGTTACCCTCGTAGTTATGCCTACCTACGAGGGTTTAGGCCCTTCATAAACCTCTAATTATCATGTGGCACTGTTAAGTGGCCATTCCACATACCAAAAACACCATAAAGACATTATCAGGGGTTCAGTGCACCAGTGGGTAAAATACCCAAAGTTACGTATGTGTCCATTAGGTGATCGATAGTTAAATAAAAACAAGTGATCACTTGCACTGATTTTTACTCACTTTTTATTCCCCCATACAGCAAAATTATGTAATCAATGCTTACACAATAAGGGGAATGGAGGCTTTAGGAGCGTACAGCCACCAACACCAGCCGATATGCAGCCGAACACATGAAAAAAAATCATATTGGATTTACTGCATACACATATTTATCTTCCACACAAGACTCTCCTGACAGGTATGTGCAAAAGTCCAGCAGCTACAGCATACTGACAACCGCTGTGGCAAACAAGAGCACTGGGGTTCATTACATTTACAAATCGAGCCTATAGGGCGGGTGCTTTAGCCTGCAGGTGGTGAAGAAGCATTATTCCCTAGCAGGAAGGACCGAAATTCAAGTTCCAATGAGTTATGTCCGCTCGTTCGAGGAACGGCGATCCTCAGCAGGGGGCATTATTAATGGCAGAAGGATGAATGGACACTAGCTCGCATCAATCAATTATACTGTCATGCATGATGTGCCTAGTTAATTAACACAGTCGCACAAACAATTTTGCTGTGGTGCTTCGAGGGACTGCTGCGCACAAAGATGAACAGTTTGAGTTTAAATATTAATTTAATATCCATATGAGGGTTGGTTTGTCAAAGTTTATTTTACTGAAAAATACATGTACTAACAGACTGTCAGTCTTTTAAGTGGCACCTGCTTTTATCTTTTAGAATGTTTATGTACTACATAATTAATTTATGCATTTATATACAATGAATTGAATAAAGAGGGATTATGTGCACATTCAGTTTCAGAGAATCTAATCACAGACATGCACGTACATATATAATACATTTATAGCTAATGTGATGCATGGTGTTATCCCATTTACCAGTATAGTAAATCATGGTATTTAATTGTATTTCAGGCATCAAATGCTTAGATATTTTTCTTGTTTGTTTAAGACTGTTCATATTGTTATAAATTGTAAAAGTTTCTTCTGACAACATTTGGACACGATCGCTAAGTGAAGGCTCTGTGTGATCACCATCTTTGAGGTGGTATCTTGCATGTCACTTTGTGACTGGAAGTCATATCCCTCTGCGAAGCAGCATCCTTTGTGCTTAACTTATTACATATATCATTTTGTCTCTTGTTAATCCTTTCTCGAATCCTTAAATCTTTTTACTTTCTCAAGTGTATTACGAACTCCCACATACGAACCATGTCACACAACTTAAGCATAACATTTATGTAATGACTTCAGCCAGAAGGTTTACGATCGCGCCTGTCTAGCAACTGGGTACTTCACACTTAATTGCTCAATTGCTTAATTTGTTCAAATACTCACATATAAACAGCCTCAGCTTAATTCTGTTACCTTGTGAATTTTTGCGAAAGTGATTTGTGATTTATGATTTCATGTGTGTAACACTTAGGATAATAAAAGTTTGTACCTGGATTGTGTGTACTTTGCTCGTGTTGTTTTTAAATGATCGATCATTCAGTTTGCTGGTACAAAAGGACTGGCATACTTCATGACAACCTTACAGTGACAGTAGTTATATGTTCAGACCATGTGAACTCTCCCCAATCTACAATATCTAGTGTCGCCATTGCGAGATACACTCATCGGTAAAAAAAAAAAAAAAAAAAAAAAGTCGCAACCACAAGGAAGCTACCTACAGGAATGAAATGTGGTTGGTAGGTTTGACAATGTGAGACATGAAGTTGATTCACATTTTATGCTCGGTAATGCAAAATGATGTCATCAATGGCGGGCCTTATTGCTGTACCTGCTGGACTACATAAGATCGTACTTATGTGCATGTTGTTTGCGCAAATGAAGAGAGGAAGGTACTAACCGAAGTTATCGGGGGCCTATGCTGAGATAATAATATTCGGTTGATTGAATGTTTATAAGGGCGCCAGTCGCTCAGTGTTGCCTCAGAGCGACACGAGACTCTCTCAGGGGTGTTCGGTTGTGACTTACGCAGCCCTATAACTCGCGTCTCATTTGTGGTGGTCAACGAAACTGTTCGCCGTTCTGTATGCCCTGTGATTATTATACCGTCAGACAGTTAACACTTGGATATATTAACATTTGAATGCATAAACACTTGAAGACACATAATTTCCCGGATGGGGACAGATGCTAGAATGACTATGAATTGGTCATGTTGTGAAATGATGGAGACAAGTCATACGTTCTGTATAGGTAAAAGTTTTAATATACTATGTTCTATATACAGAAATGCTTATACTCCATGTTACTTAAGCAGGCACGCTGCACAAAGCTCCGCTATCGAGCTAACGACTATCTGCCATTAAGGGCTGAAACTAATAAAGCTCTCTGTTCCGAGTAGTAAGAGTGGTGGGCAGCCTGAAGAGTGAGAAACAAGAGTGGTCCAATTTAGGTAACGGTCCAATATTGGCAATTTTCCCCTATGTTATTTTTACAAATGTATGCAATGCAATTTTTTCTAGTTTTGGTAATGTTTGAGTTTCTTTTTTTTTAAGTATTGCTACCTGTCAGGGGTGCCTGATGTTACTTTTAGATGTTTTAAGGAATGGGCATAAGTGACGTGGATATCCAAACTTCCGCAGAAACGATAATTCCTGGTTGCAGTGGCTAAGTGAACTTCATATAGAATGGGCATTATTAGCAACCGTATTTCCTGTAGTTTCGTGTTAAAGAGACTGGATTTGAAAGGGTTAAAAATAATACTACCACGGAGGGTTCGTGGTTGAGGAAAGTCAAGCTTCTGCCTTCGAAAAGGAAAATTCTGATCTCGAGTCCGGAAAATGCCAAGGTTGTTTTTAAGTAACTAGCTTTGCCCGCGACTTTGTCCGCGTGGAATTCGTGTTTTCGTTACAACAATTTTTTAAATAGTAAGTACTACTTAAAAATAGTATACGTATTTTAAAATAGAAAGTGGAATGAAATGCAAGTTTAAAAATAACAGAAGTGAGGATGTTAAGTTAGGATTTGTTATTAGGTATCGGCCGTGTCAACATGTAAGTTAAGCTTTTTACAGTACTTCTTTGTAAACAATGTTCTTTCCAACTGTAGAGGGTGGCACAAAAGCAACTAGGCTGAGGGGTGAGCTTACACGCGAGCACGCCACGTAAAACTGACCGCGGGAGAAACAGTCCTGCCTCAAGTCAACTCCTGCGGATTTGAGTGTTTGCCCCTGCGACTTATTTATTGTCACTGCGAAGCACACTTTGAGGAAAAACTACAGTCTCAGCAACTAGAGTAACCTATATTTTATTATTACCCCCATTTCAACCCTTTAGAAGTTGGATTTTGAAAAGAAAAAAAAGTCTCTCAATGGGTGCCTACATTACATAATGAATGTTTCCTCCAAATTTCATGTCTTTAGGACCAATGGTTGAAGCTGGGTTTTGACATGTCAGTCAGTCAGTCAGTTTTTCCTTTCAGATGATGTCAGGTTGGTATCACTTCTGTTTTCGTCACCTTGGCAACCAAAAGCTATTATTACTTCAAATATGATTTCAAAATCGTAAAATCAGTCTTCGCAGCTTCTGATTATATAATAGTAAATTTTTGTGCAACGACCAGGTTTTAGCACAGCTACTGTTCTTGAGATAAAGGGCGGATAGCTTTATTTTTCTTTTTGTGATAAAAAATAATACTTTTATAATAATGTGTTATTATACATTTTTTGAGTGAGTGTACCGTTTCAATAGATTGGATTTTAAGAAAAACAATCATATAATTCTAAAGCAGACGACTTGAGAAATTGCTGTCACCTAAACTTATACTTTCCAGAAATGTTAATAGTCTCTATTGCCTCAGATAGAGCCAGTTACTTGGTTAAAATTGCATCTGAGTCACGGTCAAGATAATGAGCGCTGTCATAATTAATTCAACTGTTAAACAGAGTAATAGTCCACCAGAGTAGTAAGAGTATAATTTTCAATCATTGTTTATTTTAATAGCACGTGAATATTATGTATATCATTTAAAACATAAAAGAGGAATGATTAAGTGCTTCACTGTGGAACTAAAAATGGCAATGGTAAAAATACATATTTTCGATATTTTTAATTACGTTTCACATAAAGTAAACAACAAATCTGTATATTCTAACTGGTTAAAACCAAATACGGAAATTACTGTTGATTCACGGCAAAATGAACGCTTCTGATACGAACCATTTAAGGCTGCTCTCGGTCAACTGAGCATATTTAAAAGTACTGCATAGGACCTAGTTCTCTGTTTGTTTTGTACCTTTCCACAATAAATAAATTTAACATTTCCATGGACCCGATGGCTTTTTTCTTCCAGCGATCAAGCGCGGTAGTGCAATCGTTAGGAACGTAAATATCTTTCAAATGTGTTCATTCTTACCTATACCTGTACCCAGAATAGCGCTTACCTCCGAGCTGGAAAACTTACAAATATAAATTCGGGTATGTAAAAATGCTTAAAGAGCAAGTTTTTTGACCTTGAAGTTTTACATTCTTCGGACGGAAAAATCATTTGCACATAAATCTATACACACTGAAGTCATATAACATATTTACGTTTCGAACAGTGACAACAGAACACAAATACCGCAATGTCATGTATAACGATTTTAACATTGAAACGCAGTTCTATTCGCGGTTTTTTCAAAAATCTCCACTTCTATTTGGTTGTTTTTTATATGTGTAGGGTATTTCAAGCATTTTATACTAGTGTTAAGTACCTTATTGTTATAAACTTAATATAACTGATGCCTATAATTTATATGTAAATATTTGTGTATTAAGAAATATTCGCACGAATGTGGTTCGTTGTCCCTTTGAGGTAATTTTATTCTATGAATGTTGATCTTCAGCAGGGTGTGTGTCGATTACAATGTCAGTTTTTAAAAGTTGCAGAAAATACACGTTGAACAGAAAAAAAAAACAGGCTTTTAAAAACGTTTAATTAACAGTGAACCAAATACAGCAAGATGAAACAGAGCTCTTATAACATGCAATGACGTCACTCCTTGTTGATGAAGTATAGCTAACAGCTTGGTCACAATTACTGGGGAGCAAAGCTATCGGGTGGCGAAGTGGTGTCCGTAATAATGACGGAGCAGACGACGCCGATAGCGCCGTGACGCCTGACAAAAGGGACGGCCACGCTAAGCTAAAAACCAAAATAAACCGCACGTTAATATAGCCTTTAATGCCGCTGCGTGGAAAAAAAAGAAGAAGCTAAAATTGATATATAACTCTCAAAAACTGTTCGACGTATAGGCATTACATGTGATGTAATCCGCCCCTTAAAAATAGATAGCAAGGGATTTTGCTTAATTGTTTCTCAAGTCATAACTTTACTACATAATTCATTAGCCAACTTGGACAACATTAATAAATATAGTTTTAACGGCACTGTAATAAAAGTGGTTAGCTGTTTTATTTATATACCAAATAAATTAAAATAAAATAAAAAATTTCTACATGTGCCCATATATCTTTTAAATTATAAAATAACTTTAATTTTTTTTTCAATATAAGCTTCGTGATTTCTTTAAGTGACTTACAGATTTTCGTGTGCCACGAAAAATTAAAATTGCTATTTGAGTATAGAGTTTGCTAGTAAACAACCAACTAATTTTTTAAATTAACTCTCTGGTTTGATGCATACAGATTAACCAAGTTTCGCACAAAAGCAAAATACTAAGTAATGGATTTTCTTGTATCCAATGCTCTTAGGGCAGGGTCGGCATGGATGTGATGAGATGACGCCGATTCCTATCAGATTCTTTCGCTCTTCCCGAGACACAAGCTTATCTTTTCCCAGCCAGTTCAGTTAGGAGCACACTTATAAATCAAGGAAGAATGTTTAAGTCGTTATTAAAAATTTCCTTTGAGTGATACTTGGGCGCTGCTTATTTTCATAGTACGTGGTAAAGAGGAACTGTCTTGTTTCCTTAAAATTTCGAGTTTTCGTTTCACATAAACGCATGAACGCCCGCCTGCAAGGAGAAGGATGCGCCCCCCCCCCTAGCGAAAGCTTATATGGTATTTAACAGTACATTTTAAATTTTGTCACTTGAAATGAGGTGAATGTTTTTTATTAGCTGTGTACACACTTCACGTTTGCAAATGTTTGAATATAGTATCAGGTTACAGTTATTCTGTAAGTCATAAACACAGTTCTTGTACTTATCAAAGACGCTATTATACTAGTTCTCTTTTCCTAACTTCTCCCATCTCATATTATATTTACAGACAATTATTGGAAAACAAGCCAAAGAACAAAACAAATACACCAAAAATAAACACTCTCAGAAAATTAGGGACAGAGAACTAGGAGCCAAGGAAGAACATATCAGTCAATAAAAAATTACCAACGAGTGAAAGGCAACAAACTGGACAATAAAAATGATGGACACCAGCCACAATGAACACAATTCAGGAAAATGTTATTTCCTAGTCCTCCTACCTTGCATACAGGTCAGTGAAGAAAACATGCTCTTTTGCTTGCCGTGCAATTCTTTGCTAAATAGCTGCTTTTAAAATGCATAAAATGCATTTCAGGCATTCAAAAATGGAAGCGACCTACGAGTCCGAGATGGCTGATGCGCCGTTGAAATTCAATATTTCGGGTTCGAACTGCGAGAAAGCCACAGACGTATCGGCTGTTCACCGTAAAGAGCACTTTTGAGGTTTTATTTACATTTTCCTTTCAGTCATTTATTGTCCTTTAACCACACTTTTAAATTAATATTGCCATGTAAGTACCTAATAAACACAGTGCGTTTAGTCCACCGCACTCAGAAGTTAACGTCTAAGGCTACAATAAAATATATTTATTGACTATTATTCCAAATGAGAGGGCTTTCAAAAGTTCTCATTTTAACGTGAATAGCCTATAAGTGCCATTATCTTATACAAGTTTAGATTAGTTTAGTATAAAGAACATCAGCAGGGCTTTAAAAACTGAACAGGCTTATGACGATATTAATTTGACAAACCGTGGAGGAATACAAAATGTAAATACAAGCAGATGATAAGCAGGGCCTTCAAACGTGCTCATTTTATCGTGAACAGCATTTATCCACGAATACAAATATAACACAATTTTTGTACGACGTTAAGACATGGAACTGCCTTTCCAAAACAGCTGCCAATTTTTCTGGGAGCACGAAAGCCAGCAACTCCGCTAAAATATCGTCACATGCTTGCCGCTCTGCATCGCTTCCCTTGGCCCGTCCCGCTCGAGCGAGCGAGTCGGTGTGTCAAAGGTGAGCGATAACCTGAGAAGTGCGCGGAGATTTACAAAAGCGTGCCACTGCCGCACAGATAAGCCCATCGGGACTCGTGCACTCCTGCTCTTGAGCGGATTGTATTTATGGGAATATCGTTGAAAGCGTGTTCTGGTCATCGCCTTTGCCTCTCTCAGCGAGACTTGGGGTACGAAGAACCATCTAGATTGAGGCCACCGAGACTTCTTAAGTCGCATTAAGCCCCAATGGGCCTCCGAGCAGGCAGTCAAGAGTTTGGAGGGCTGTGCGACCTTGAACGCCAGGTGTACGGAGACAGCGAAGCGACGAGAGAGAGAGAGAGAGAGAGAGAGAGAGAGAGAGAGAGAGAGCGAGCGAGAGAGAGAGAGAGACAAGCGGGAGTGAATTTTGCGGACTGCAAGCATTGGTACAGAGGAGAGTAAGACTGGCGGGTGGGACTACTGAACTGGAACATTTTGAATGATGGTAATATATAGCCTGAATATGTGTAAATCATGAGTGTGAAATAGGCTAAGTGAAAGTAACCAATATGGGGATAGTGATAAGGTCTTTAATTTAAATTGAGGTAGACATTAAATACTGTGATAACTGAGAATAACAAGAGTATACTCCATTCACGGTTACTTCAAACTTAATGAAGCGCTGCGGAAGTTCTACTTCCAGGATAATCCTCCGCCTCGTGCAAACAAAGCTTAGGAAATCACAGCAGAGGACCAACGCCCCGCACACGTGCGTGTTCAGTGTAATAACATTTTGCACGAGAACCATTTCTTACTATGCATTTCTCTCTGTCTTTATTCATATTAGCAATAAATTAAATATTATCATTTATAATACCATTTATTATACATATAATATATAATACATTTATTAACCATACTAAGGTTCTTGTATGTAAACACAAGACTATAATGCTCGTGGCATATTATATATTTAGGAATCAACCAAACACGTGATACATGGGGTGTTTTTTCAAATGTTTAATTAAAAAACTGTGAGGAAATCGTGAATAGACTATAACAGTGGAGATAGATAGTTTACTGCGTTAAATAATAGTTGTGTGAATATTTACAGCAGTATAAATAATTGTGTTTTAAATCATATTTATTTTTTTAACTTATATTAAGACCTCCATCCCTCACGAACTCTGATACACT
>NQII01001054.1:187950-204805 GCA_002778355.1 Clitarchus hookeri
TGAGAACAGGGATTATTTTTAAGGTTGACTCCTATAGTTGCCTATAGTAAACAATCTATAGGCTGTTCATGATTAACTAAGCACTTCATAAAAAATAGTTCTCATGCAAAGTATCATTAAACTGAGTGCGCACAAATGCGTTGTGTTGTCCCTCTGGTGCAATTTTCTAGACTTAGTTACGCTTTGTTTGCAAGAAAGAGGCCGAGGAATATCCTGAAAGTAGAACTAGCAGGGTTTCAGAAAAGTTGGAAGTATCGACTACCTAGAGAGGCCTGTGGCTATTGCTTACTTAGCTGTGCTGTGAAACCAAGATCTTTATCAGTTCATGTGTGGCAGTTCGGCGGAGTTAAGCCATTTGGTGCAAACAAAAAGGATATGGCTTATGTGAATCTGTATGCACTCCTCTCTGAGAGCACAACTGTGTGTGAAACTTCGTTAACCTAGCGTGATCTAACCTGATCTAACGGAATTTGCCCATTTCGTTTGATTAAGATAGTCAAGTTCCATTTCACGCGAATGTACAGAATTTTTGGTAAAAATAGACATTCTACAACTAACAAGTTCTAACCTGTAAGAATGAACATTAATATATCTATTGCATCATATTACGGGTTTGTGGAAGCTATTGCTTTAAAACGTGTCAGCAGTTGTCTGGATTTAAGACTCACTGTAATTGGGGTCATACGTGGTAATGATATGTTTTTTAAGTTACGGTTTTCTACTTCCTGATAGCAATAGTTGCAGAGAAGCCAAGAATATCCATGAATTTGACTCGACTATCATTATTATGGGGTTTCGTGTCGGCTATCATTAATTCTTAACGTTGAGTGTAAGTTAGTATACGTCCGTTCTTTACGTCGTCACATGTTAACTTGACATAACATAATGTAAGTGTATAAACTACAAACGAATCAAACTTGTTTGTATTTTATGCAAAATACTTTGGAAGCGTTTTAAGGACTCTGCATACGTGCTGCAAAGTTTGGTTTAACCATCTACAGTTAATAGCCATATAACGCTCATTTTGGCCCACCATTAACACGTGTGTTTCAAAACAAAGGACGCACTCACCTATCAATATTGGCATTTGATTGGTATCAGCTGTAGTGTATAGTGGAAGTGAATCAGTTCTTAAGTGCACAATAAAGGTTAATGAGCGGAAGTTTATTATATTTAATGGAATGATTTATACGATTTTATGACACCTACCTATAAGTGCCTCAAATAAATGATCCCGCTTGAGCATTGGCTTATGGATATTTTTATCAGTATAAAATTTTACCCCGAAAATATTGCATTCGTAGCATGTTTTTGTGAGTTCATATTACGTTGGTGTGAAACAGCTCTACGAGACTGTTCCCGGAAGAATATGCTCGTCTGCGTGTGTGATTTTTATGTTGTCTACCAGAATGCGGTGTTCCCGTGAGAAAAAAAAAAGTGCCCTCCTGCGCGCGACGTAGAAGCCTGAGGAAATGCACCCATCCGTTAATTCAGAAAAGTAGAGAAGGTGGAGTTGGAGGGCGGGTTGTTGTCTTCTGTTTTCTGGTTGCTAAGCCTCAACAGAAAAATGCTTTCGGAAGAAAGAACACTTGAAGTTTCCTGTAATAAATCAGGAAGGAATCAGCGACTAGGAATAAATAGCCCTTTTGCTCCAACGTCGTTGTATTATATGCGTGGTAGGGCTGCGTGCGTGGCAGCAAGAAATAGTAATTGCATTAAATATTAATTTACGTACAGATGCGATAGGAGATTCTATTTTATCTCATTTTAACTGTACTGCAGATGATGGGATTCAATCTGATAGCTATGATAATGAAATACATAAATCGTGAAGAGAAAAATGACTGAAATAAAAAATGTTGTAGAGCAAAATCTATATTTAACAGTGCTATAAAAGGTAAATGCCGCGTGTAAAATAAATACGCTTGATAGTGATATTTTTTACTTCTTGGCGTACATTAGCAAATATATGGTTTAAATTTATATGTGAGCACACAATGCGAATATATCAATTATGGCTACCTAAATTTTCACCATTCGTGAAGGTGTCGCAGTCGAAGGTTTACGTTCCACCCTACACCAATCTTTAACCCGGCGTGGGTTAAATTTTTTTCTGATTTATTCAATAATTTTATAATTTTACACCTTTTTTTATATTATTTTAGATTTATTTACCGATAAATAAGTCGTTGGGGGTTGCATGGTGATGTACGAAGCGATTTTCAGAACTATGTTTTTTTTGGAGTCTGTGTTAAATTATTTTTACCTCAGGGGGAAGTGTATAATTTGTTTTTTTTTCGTCAAGTTCCTTATCGAAACCTTTTGGGATGAGTTAAAGTTATTAATATAATCTCCTTAGGGCATTTTTCTTTCATGCTAGGTTTTTCCTTGAAGAGTGACTGTAATTTACTTTTCCGGGAATGGTAGTACTGTAGATACGTGGAGGAAATTCGTTCTCATTCTCGGTAAGTAGCATGCTTAGGCATGTTCTGGCCTGATGGGATACGGCTGTGGAGTGATGTGACGTTGCTATGCGCGGCAGCCATCTTGTGACGTCACGGCCTTCAAAATATCCCGTTTCACCCCAAAAACCACGCCAGGAATCAATCATGTATCCCTAAAATCACTCTTTTCCCCACAAATTAAAAACAAATTCAATCCAACTTGTTTATATATATTTTTTTATTTACCGCACGAGTGCATAGATTAGAAAGGCGACCCAAAAAGTCCGCGAATCAGCAAGGCAGACTCAAGGCTCCGAGCCAAACCCTGCAGATGAGGAGGGACAGTGACCATATTGACGCCAACCGTCATATTGCATTTTTATATGTCTATATGCGTATTATATGATAATATAAATATATATGCATATTATGTGCTAAAATAAAATAAGATGCCTAAACCATAATACACATTAATACAGGATGATTCTAAAATCATGGGACAAACATTAAGGAGTGGTAGAGCTCACTAAAACAAACAATTATTGTATAGGAATATATAGGCGGGAGTGACGCGTTGAGGCGCTGAGGGCGTGCTGGGCCATTCCGATGGCCACCACGATCGCCAGTTTTATCGAGTCTCAATTTTTTCCTATGGGGGCATTTGAAAGCCCTCATTTACGAGACTCCAGTTGATTCCGCTGAAGACCTCGTCGCTCGACTATCCTGTGCGGCTGCACGCGTGCGTGAAATACCCGGCGTATTTGAATCTGTTCGCCAATCACTCCAACGACGCTACCAAGCTTGCATTACTGTCGGTGGTAGCAGTTTTGAGCAATTATTATAAAAATTGCTGTAAAAAGGCATTTAGCGGTGACATTGTAAATAAACAATGTGTTTCATTGAATGTGTTATTTTTGTGTTTGTGCCTCAACGCGTCACTTCCGCCCATATATTCCTATACAATAATTGTTTGTTTTAGTGAGTTCTACCACCCTTCAAAGTTTGTCCCATGATTTTAGAATCATCCTGTATAATAATATATGTTAGTGCATAGGTGACGGTATCTGCGGGTTTTATATTTTCCCCCGGGCCCTTGCTGGTGCGAACAGAGTATAAATAAGGGTTTTCTCAGGGGGCTTCCACGTTTTTAAAAATATATGTAATACATACGTGTCTTCTCTCTGAATTAAACGGGCACGAATCTTCCTATGGACGACCGCTCTTCCATTTTGAGTGATGAGCTGACTGATTCTCGGCCGACAAATTCCTAGAACCTCGATATCTTCCACTGGGAAACTGGTGGGTTGAACTGCGTTTCCGACAGCTGGCTCGAGAAAATAACAATTTCTTCACACGTTGGTTACTCTTCGTCAGTGTTCTGCATTGATTAACATTGGTACTAGGCGATTTTTTTAAGGCACGAAAATATTGTGGTGGGCGCCCACCCACCCGCACCAGTATATTTGTTTCCGGCGAAACTGTGTGTTTTAAGNACCCACCCTCCCACACCAGTAGATTTTTTTCAGGGGAAATCGTGTGTTTTGAGTTGAGAGAGAGCTCAGCAGCTGAAATGGACGAGAACGTTTAGGTCAGCGAAGAAAATCAAGTGTCTCGAGAAAATCTTCCGGACATCGCCAAGTCCATCACGGGTGATACTGTTGGCAATGTCATCAATCACGTTTCCCACATGCCCGACAATACAGGTGCGACCAGTGCCGGGAATCGAACCTAGCTCGCCTTGATGGGAGGCGTGCACTCTGTTAGCTTTGCAACTGCTGTCGAGATGATGGTGTGAAGTATTGATCGTGTCCGGTCCTGTGTCGGTGCGAAATAATCATTATAGAAAGGGTGTCTGATCACCGCCACGTTTCGTGGTTCTCTGGGATGGTGATTATCGCAGTGGTCACTGTGATGGTGATTATCGCAGTGTTCAATGGGATGGTGATTATCGCACTGTTCACTGGGATGGTGATTATCGCAGTGTTCACTGGGGTGGTGATTATCGCAACGCTCACTGGGATGGTGATTATCGCAGTGTTCACAGCATAGGTTGTAAATATTTATACATCGGGAATAGGGCTTGCATTTATTGCCAGGTTATTTTAATGGAATTAAGAATCACTTTATCTCTGGTGAAGGATTGAGGTGTGATGTTAAGAAATTTTACTTGTGTAAGTATGGGCTCGTTTTCACCCTAGGGTGCAAGGCATTATTAAAAAAAAACATGAGGATGTTCCTGAACGTAATCGCCATGGTTCAAGACCGATTTGATGCATATTTACAATCACATATTCATGACCTGATCGTGATCTCTGTTATACCCGACAGTAAGGTTTCATATTAGAATTTATTTCGTAAATATTCAAAGTGATGTTTTTCCATCGTGCTTGGTATTGACAGCAGTAGTATTTCAACGAATATTTCCCGAGTCGATACACATCAGGGCTCATGGGAGGCTATTTTTGCATGACATGCTCCCCCTTCAATACCCCTGCTAATCACAATCGAAGCGACGCTGCTCGCTTTGTGTTGTGAGAATATTCCGTAAATAAAACAGGTTATACTGACTCATGTCTGAGTGATTTTTCCTAAGTTTCTTTAGCGTATATGAGATTTCGTTCATGCTCGAAGAGTTGCGAAAAAAGGAAGGGCCATGTTTACGATAGTAAATACAGTGTGGACTATGAAACCAGTGGCGATTTTTTTGACGTCCTCACATATCTCATCACGGGCTTTGCTATAAAAGTGTCGTGAATAATGCAGAAGACGACAAGAACGCCGATTACATATTTCCTGAAGACCCCAATGAACTTGTTGATTGACTCAGACATTTGATTGCCTTGCACAGTAAGGAGATATATTTAATAATAGTTGAATTTAAGGAAAGTGGTTACATCGAATGAAACCATTGTGTACTATCTATCATCTGCTAAAATCAGAGAAATGCAAAGATTGAATGCATGGAAAAGTAGGATAATGCATTGATGTATTCTTAGTTGTGCATTTTTAATTTATCGAACCTTACCCTACTGCTTTTCTGAAAAATTTATTATTTCAATGGTGTATAAAATAAAATGCAAGGGTCTGTTTTAAAGAAAAATTGAACGAGAAAGTGCGTTACGGGGAATATGGTTCAATCTGAAGTATTCTGTCTTTCTCGGGTTGTTTAAGTGAGCTGAGCTTTGTTTCATAAACAAAAGAACGGAGGAAGGAATGTTTTTGATGAATGAAAGGGCGAAAATCTGCGAGCGACCCTGCCGGGAATCGAACTTGTTCGTCGTGTTGGGGCGAAGCGGCTGGGTGAAGAATGGGCTGGTGTTGAAGTGGAACTCCTATGCGAAAATGTGTGTACAAAATAAAGGACGCTATACGCGTACTCGTGATGGGAAACGAGGGCTCTAGCCACATCATTCCACCTCTTATGTGACAACGTGGAAGAGGCCATCGTTGCAAAATGGGCCTGGGGTGTTGTTTTCGACGTGACGTCTACCAAGATGGTGAACTGCACTTACCAAGATGGTGGGATGAGTATGGTGGGAGGGGGTATGGGGGACCTGTAGAAATTTAAGTTTTTTAAAATTAATTTTTTAATAATTTTTAATAAGATTTTTAATTACATTTTTTTTAGAATTTTTGCCATTTTTAAATTTTTTTTTTGTATTTTTTGGAATCAATGGTCACCAGAGTCAAGACCAAATGTCAAGGCCACATGTATCCAAGATGGCGGCCGCCAACCGGAATGACAGAGCACGAACAAATCTAACGCTCCGTTCTCAGGTCCCGATGTGCCAAAGTCCCCATAATCACTCTACTCCAATTCCTATATTTAGTTATTGAAGCATAAACGAGGTCTTTGGAAAGTGTCGACTTCAGCAAAAATCGCTGTGGGTAGCCGTCTGTTTACGTTACTTAACTCTTCTGTAAAATTGTGTTTACAAAACAATAGCGACAATGCTGTGTCTTTCTGTACAGATTGCTGTATTAAAATCCTATACCTACCGCTTAATATTCCGAGGAAAAAGAGCACAGGCGAAGCTTGTTTATGCTATTTTCCATCGCCGTCGCAATGCTTGCGGCCGGACGTGACCTTGGGGCATTTACCATTTTTATTAGCGAGGTCCCTTAAGAGCACAGCCTACCGTCTGGCAGCTACGAAATGTAAATAGTAAATCCCACGTTAAGAAAATTACGCCTCAGTGCGTTAATTTTAAAGATAAGCGTTTCAAACAAAATGTATTATTAACCAATTTTTCAGAAGTTCCCTACAGCGGAGATGTTTCTATAACATGTATGGTCTGTTCACCAGGAATTTTTAAAATATATGTTTTACTAAGAAGTACATACTGCCTATCTATACTGAAAATATGCGCTCGTAGGGAACCTTCTACTAAAAAAAATTCGTGATGAATACATTTTGTTTGAAGCGCCTATCTTTAAAATTAACGCACCGAGGAGAAATTTCCTTAAAATGGGATTTCCTATTTGAATTTCGCAGCTGCCAGCCGGTAGGCAGTGCCCTTAAGCGATAAAGGGCTGTAGAGTCTTCGGAATTCGGGCCGGGCACAAAGATTTGGACGTCTCCGAAACGCGTCGGCGCGGTTTCCAGCCCACACACACTTTCTTCCCGTTCCTTTCCGTTTTTAAGGGGGCGCGCAAACAAAAAATTCTTCCCACACCGGGGTGTTTCCGGAGCGTCGGTGTTGGAGAAGGCATACCAAACACCTCCCCCCCCCTCAACTCATCCTGGTGGAACGAAGAGTTCGCGGAGTGTCCTGATACCACGCGACGGGCCCCAGCGCTCCGGACCAGCTGACACCGCGGCGCGGCTTATCTGGGAGGAACTCCCGCGCGCTGTGCGTCGTCCCCAAACATGAAAGTCTGTCTCCGCTGCTCCCGTGTTTACAGTTGGCTGCCTGCCGCCCGGCGTCGGAGATAAAAAAAATGCGCCTACAAACGAAGCCAGCACTCGTCGTCTGCCACCTTTCACCTGGATCACTCGTTTTCGGAGATTGGAGGGAAAAAATAATTCTTCACGAGGTATACTCTAGACACGGTTTCCTAGCACTTTTAGAATAGAAACTTTGAAAAATCACCCCGTGAATGACATATTTGTCTGTTTTATGTATATGCCACCTATCACAAGCGTTTTATACTTACGTTGACACAAAACTACAGTTATTTTTGGTTAAAGTGAAATTTTATTCATATTTTACCTATAAACTGTAATATTACATTTGCACTGAGGTGACAAAAGTCATGGAATACCTCCTAATATCGTGTCGGACCTCCTTTTGCCCGGCGATGTGCAGCAACTCGACGTGGCATGGACTCAACAAGTCGTTGGAAGTCCCCGGCAGAAATAATGAGCCATGCCGCCTCTATAGACGTCCATAATTGCGAAAGTGTTGCCGGTGCAGGAGTTTGTGCACGAACTGACCTCTCGATTATGTCCCATAAATGTTCGATGAGAGTCATATTGGGCGATCTTGATGGCCAAATCATTCGCTGGAACTGTCCAGAATGTTCTTCAAACCAATCGCGAACAGTTGTGGCCCGGTGACATGGCACATTGTCATCCATAAAAATTCCATCGTTGTTTGGGTACATGAAGTCCATGAATAGCTGCAAGTGGTCTCCAAGTACCTGAAAATAACCCTTTCCAGTCAATGATCGGTTCAGTTGGACCAGAGGACCCAGTCCATTCCGTGTAAAAACAGCCCACACCATTATGGAGCCACCACCAGCTTGCACAGTTCCTTATTGACAACTTGGGTCCATGGATTCGTGGGGTCTGCGCCACACTCGAACCCTACCATCAGCTCTTACCAACTGAAATCGGGACTCATCTGACCAAGCCACGGTTTTCCAGTCGTCTAGGGTCCAACCGATATGGTCACGAGTCCAGGAGAGGCGCTGCAGGCGATGTCGTGCTGTTAATAAAGGCACTCGAGTCGGTCTTCTGCTGGCATAGCCCAGTACAGCCAAAGTTCGCCGCACTGTTTTAACGGACACGTCCGTCGTACGTCCCACATTGATTCCTGTGGTTATTTCAAGTAGCGTTGCTTGTCTGTCAACACTGACCATTCTGCGCACACGTCGTTGGTCTCGGTCATTAAGTGCAGGCGGTCGACCACTACGTTGTCCATGGTGGGAGGTCATGCCTGAAATTAGGTATTCTCGGCACACTCTTGACACTGTGGATCTCGGAATGTTGAATTCCCTAACCATTTCCGAAATGGAATGTCCCATGCGTCTAGCTCCAACTACCATTCGGCATTCAAAGTCTGTTAATTCCCGTCGTGTGGCCATATTCACGTCAGAAACATTTTCACGTGAATCACTTGACTAAAAATGAAAGCCCAACCAATGCACTGCCCGGTTATACATTTTGTACGCGATATTACTGCCATCTGTATATTTGCATATTGCTATCCCATGACTTTTGCCACCTCTGTGTATAATTAACATAAAAAAAATTGTGGAAAAATAGGCGTATTGGTAATGCCTAGTTGGAAAAAGTTATTATGCAAAATATTTTTACCCTGAGTGCGCACGTTGTCTCTCTGGCGTAATTGTCTAGAATTGGTTAAGCTTGGTTTGTATGAAGCGGAGGAATATCCTGGAAGTATAATGTAAGCAGGGCTTCAGAGAAGTTATAAGAAACCACGAATGAACTATAGCTTGCTGATGGACGCAGTACAGAAAGTATCGAAAAAAATGAAGTACGAAGGAGGCAAGAAAGAAGGTTGATTGTTCAATTACGCCTACGCTGAAGTCGAGAAAGGGCACTATTGCTGTTGTTATTATTTAATATTTTGGAATCTACGTAACACGGATACACAGATAAAGGCAAAAGCCCACGCCACACTGTCAAATTATCGTCTTGGTAATGTAATCTGAAGACCATTAATTTTTGTTATTCAAAGTTTTTGGAAACGTACCACAGTGTCAAACTTGTTATTTAACTAATTTAGTGTAATTAAATTAAACATAATTTCCAAAGGATGCTAAGAATGTTGTAAATTATTTTAAATTTTCAAACTCAATACTTTATTTATTTGTTAGACATATTTGTTGATCGAGGAAATTTGTTACCTCTCATTATTGTGCAATGTGCACTTTCAACAGCATCCATGTCATGTCATAACGCATTTTATATAAATTAATTATCTCAATAACCTTATTTCCTTTCCAGTTGTTGTTTGTCAATTGAAAGTTTTCGGGAGTTGGAAATTAGCTTTCTACGTGAACAATTCTGATTGGCCGAACCCGCCGTACAGGCCCGTTCTCCTTGCCACTCGAGCGTTATGTTTTTGGCACCAAAAAAAATGTTTCTGAAGTAGAATAAGTATGGCGAGTTCAGCGCATGTATTTTAAATGGAGCCCAGAGGGTGTGGGGTGTCGGAGCCCGGGAGCTGTTCATACTCTATCATTCAGGTCGGCTGGCAGCCATCTTGTCCGTCATGTTGGATGTTGGTGACCTTGACCTATGACTTTGACTCAGTGACCTGTAACATTGAAAATCCCAAAAAAGTACAAAAAATTCTACAATTTAAAAAAAGCTAACAAATTAAAAAAACACACAAGAAAAATATCAAATAATAAAAAAAATCATAAAAAATGGAATAAAACTTATTAATACTTTTTTTGTGTGTCTCCCCAGCAATACGTCCAGCCCCCTTATAAAACAATCAATCACATTGTCTTTACATTCCCCCTCACCACCACCCCCTCACCTGCACCCCCACATCCACCAAACCCTACCGCCCTCGACCCCCTCACCAACAGCAACCTATCACTCCCGTTCGTTCGAACCCGGTTTCCCGCCTCACAAACTACTTCTCTTCACGTCCATCAAGTCGTATGCAGCCCCCTTGTTTTTTTAGTTTGTCATTTGTTTACATTTTCAACACCTAGGTGGTACTAGTGTATGCATTATCAATTTCGCCACCAGGCGAACTGCCGATTTAGCCCCCACGTGACAGCCATATTTGTTTATGTGATGCTATCGGCTCCCTCCATATCGGAATATATTTTCAATGCCTAGGTGGTGCTAATTTCACGATTTCGGTGCCTGCTATCGACCTGTACCGCATGGTGACAAGGTGCATACCCGCAAAGTACGTAAATTGAAATATAGAATTTATGTTAATTTCAACTTAAAAAAATATTTTTTAAATATAGAAGCAGATAGTATTTACCATCAATGTATTAAAGAAAAATCAAATACAGCATACCTTTAAAAACGAATTTTATTCCGTAATGTACAAGATGAGAAAACGAAATTTAAAAAAAATTCACATACACAGGTATGTTAATTGCAATCTTCAGTGTTCGCCGCTTGATGTCCGAATCGGCGACCCCGGAATTGTAGCGGGCTGGGTAGCTGTACCACTTGACATACGATAAGGCATAATAATTCAGATCGAATCATAGCCCTCCTCTTGGACTGCTTGCATAAATATTATTTAAAACAGACTCTCGCAATCGATTGTATACACCACTGAATTATTAAGTCTTTCATAGAAGCAGAAGGGACTGTATAAAAAATTAAACACACATTACTATGTATACATGAATTTAATTAATTTATTTGTACATACAAATTATATTTTTCTAATTATTTTTTACATTCGATCATTACATTCTCAGATGTTTGCAGATCATGGATAATAGCTAACAGTCTCATTTGATATAATTCCGATCCTTCATTTCATAGATGATTGAAGATATCTAAATAATGTGTGAGAAATTCCTGCGTTTGTGCAGGTCGATCAAATGGCTGAGTCTGTAAACAAGTTCATTCGGGTCTTCGGGAAATATGTAACGATCATTATTGACGCCTTCTGTCTTCTTCACACCACTTGTCGCAGGAAACTCGTTGGATTGAGTGAGTGAAGAGATTTGGGTGGCCCTTAACTGCGAGGTCTTGAGAGCCTAAAACTCTTTGGAGAAATACTTGAGAACGTCGGGAGAATCATCATCCTTCTCATCAGATACTTCATCAACACTGTCGTCACGATCATGATTAACAGTGCTGCCTTCATGATAGTCTTCACATAATGTTTCGTCCTCAATATCAAGTTTACTTTTCTTTGTAGGAGTCGTATGGTCATAATCGGTATTTAGAGCCAAATACCTTTTATTTTGGAGTTCTTCGATTTCACACAAAAGTCTTGCAAGTGTACATTCCGCACAAACAGAATCTACCACGCGTCGAAGGTTGTAACGATGTCGATACGTGCTGTTTCTCAGTTGGCGAAAGAACACGCCATTTGTCAGCCTTGATGTGTATGTTTAAGTTATCACTTCGACTAAACTGCCTGGAACGTTTATAGCAGCTAAGAATTGCATGAGATGGGTTCTTCAAACATTCGCTCTTCTCATGTCGCTGCGCATTGCAACTTTTACTGAGGGTCTTGGCACAGTAACAACACTGTTTTCTATGTGATTTTTAGGCAGTTGTTGAAGGTATACATGTAGTCGTACTCGATTTCACATCGTCAGTGGTTTGCATACATGAATTCGTACACTTTACTCCTGTACAGTGCTCACTCAGCAGTGCTTACTCCTGAAGACTTACTCCTGCAGACTGACTCATGCTGACTGACTCCTGCCGACCAACTCCTACAGACTGACTCCTGCCAGCTAACTCCTGCAGACTGACTCATGCAGACTGACTCATTATGGCGGCTAGGCATCACGCTGTGATAAACCGCTCGTATGAATCGGGCCTTCGATCGACGATATTACAAGTGCACCTCCCACAATTAAACATGGGGAGGTTCAGTTATGGTTTGGGTGTGAATGATACAATGGTACATTGGACTAATTTGTATATAATGATATTCTAAAGAATAAAATCAAGTATAGTGCAAAAAATGGGGAATGTTACCTTCTTACGGGTTTCGACATGTCAATTACCCGAAGCATACAGCTGGTCTCAATAAACAAGGATTCATTTTTAACAGTCTAAAAAAATTGTAAACTCCTCTCCATGAAAATCTGTGGGTATTTATGAAGTTTCGAGTACACAGCAGACAAGTTTCTTCCAAGGAGGAGCTGAAAAGAGTAATGACTAAACAAAGGTACGCAATGTCGTGAAATGGTTTCCCGAAATCACTCCAGGCGAATGCATGGAATGGGTCCTTAACAAAGGCCGTGGCCTATATTCCTTCCGATTCCTTCCCCAATCCCTCTTCCTGACCAACTTGCTCTTCTCTAATGACTGCACTGTCGAAGAGACGTTAAGCCTAACAAGCTACCTACTTACCTACATACCTACCTACCATGTTGTGAAAGGTGTGGGAGACTATTTAACTCCATGCAGCGCAGGTACCAAGCAGTTAGGCTACTACACGAGATGTAAGAACTTCTGTTATGTGGGCCTCATTCTTTAATTGCGCATGCTATATGAATAACAATGGAACAGTGGAGCTTCCTTAGTTTTATTTTGTATTTTGTTTTACATTTATGTAGACACGATTCACTTGCCCATAATAAATAAAAGAAATGACCCGAAGTTCTTCTGCTAAACGAGAGACACAGAACAATTAATTTAACCATCACAAACACAAAAACATTTTCATAAAATTGAAGCGAATGAATAAGAAAATGACATACTGTATCTGTGTGACGTCCATTTCGCTACTGCCTGTCAGGCAGTCCTGTGTACTTTTAATCGCGTTCTGCACGTCTCAGTTCATTGTCCGCCCGTCTATTTTTAACGTTTCAACAGGCCAACAGGCAACCCCGCAGCGTTTTAAACGCTCGTCTAATATAGCCCTAAGATTCCTAGAATTCGAGCAACGACGCGAACAATTAATACACTCACAAATTAAAACGTCAGTCACAAGTTAAACTGTCATTCTAACTGGAAATATTACTATTAATATGCAGAAGTATAACCTAATCGCGGTTTCTTCACACTTCTTGAATCGAACCTTTGAAAAATCATCCTATATATGACGTGCTTGGTTATTTCATAAATATGGCACGTATTACAAGCGTCTTATTCTTGGGATTAAGATAACATTTCTTTAATTTGAGTTAAAATTAACTTTTACTTACTCGTACATTCTATCAATAAATTATTTATATATCGTTTACAATCAGTATTAATAAAACAGGGAGAAAATAGGTGGGGTTGGTAATGCCTAGTAAGAAATAGTTCACGTGCAAAATAATATTACACCTAGTGCGCACGAATCCGGTGCGCTGTCTATTTGGTGTAATTTTATATATACTTGGTTGAGCTTCGTTCGCACGGGGCGGAGGAATATCCTGGAAGTAGAACTTTATCAGAGCTTCATAAAAGCTGGAAGTCAAACCGTGAATAGTCTATAATAATGTCTCGCTTGCCGCCCGTCATCGCAGCTGGAGGGTGCGGGCGATCTCATTAAATATTCCCTTCCATCGGAAAGAATGCTCAAAGCAACCATCCAGCATTAAGCCAAAAACAAATGTACTGTTATAACCACAAAAAAAATAATAATACTGTAAAGCTGCGAGATTCGGGTAATTGATAACCACCATGCTCGCTCGACGTGTAAGCCTCGGGCCTCACCGTGTTTTGGCAGCAGCGTTCTCGATCATTTTTTTTTTCCACCGGCAGTTTTGAGCCACGAGTAAATGCAGGCGATGCCCCCCCGGGCATAGAAAAAAAAATTTCACGCTAGCCACGTATATTTGAAGACAACACAAATGTGCTTCGCTCTGACGTGGTTACTATGTCGAATACAACAATTTGTGAAAATATCGTCCCGTCTGTGGGATATAAGAAAATAGGCTTCAATGCTCCAGGATAGTGGAGGAGCTAAGAGGTTATGCTGGTATTTAAACACTAAATTTGACGCAAGTAGCAGAAAAAGGAGAAGTTTGGGCCATCGGGACCTGGGACCGGAGATCAGAACCACAGCGGCAATTTTTCCCTAAAAATTTCCCTTTTCCCCCTTAAAATAGACCATTTTACATCAAAATTTCCCCTTTTTCCTCAAAATTTCCCGTTGGCTGTTGGAGGACCGGAATGACAGAGCTCCGAGCTCCGGTCCCAGCTCCCGATGGCCAAAACTTCTCTATTTTCTACTACTGACGTACTCACTTGCCCTGGTTCAATCACTCAAACCAACCTTCGATATATTTGACACGGAGATGTTAAATCTTAGGCGTGACTTGTGGACACACAATAGTTCGAAGGGAATGCGTCGTTTTTCCTGAAGACTTTTAGAGTACAGGCTTATCCCGTGAAACCTACACAAAAAGGGCGTTTACATTAAAAGTTTGCCCTATAAGAGGGTTACAGTGCCATAAAACTGCACAAACTTGGCAAAACAATTTGCAGAAATTAATTTAGCCAATTACGCGAATTTTCAATTTGCGCATTTCCCCATACCAATTACAAAATTCCACATAATGAATATGTTTGACTACAGTTTTCAATATGTGCAATTAAAACACCGTAATGCCACAAATAACTACCTGTAAATTCATAGCGGCTCGGACATAGCTTTAATTTTTGCCAAAAAAATTCTTAGTAAAATAGAAGTTCACAAGTGAAAAAAGTGTTGGATTTGAAATAAATTGCTTCTTTGCGTTCCGACGGCTTCACTTTTAAGCAGAAACTGAACACTGTGAATCTCAAGACCTCGTTGTTAAAAGCCGCCCAAATCTGTTCACTCACTCACTACACACTGTGTTTAAATAACACAGTAACAAAATAACGCTGCGTGTTTTTTTGGAGGCTCATTCGCCTGTTATGCCAAGGAACCTTCTTGTGTTCCTATTGTACACATGATTATTACGTCATAACATACGATAAACACCCACATATAACACGCTTTTCTTGTAATTACCCGCCAAACGTCCACAGATGGCAGATATATCAGGCTAGCACAATTCATGAATTTGTTGTGTCATCTCATGCAGTTTCTGACATTTTGCAAATAACTAATTTTGATTCCCACTTTTCAAGGGCGTGTCTCTCTCTTGATCATGACTCAAGGTCATAGGTAGTAACATGTTTGCTACCTCGTTTTCCACAACGATTAATCTCACAAAAAATTTGCAATCGAATTTCAATATAAGCCTGTATACCTACTAATATGCTATTTGTTTGGTATAATTTCTAATACTGTTGTCAGTCACTTACTCATCATTTGCAACATTACATTGATCTCAATTGCTAAAATATTTAAATCAAAGCTTACGGCTACGGTCACGCCTGCAGTACTTTTTATTTTACTTTACTTGCAAATATAATCTTAGTGCTAGTATTATTTAGAAAAAAAATATTCCAATATTTACTAACCATAGTTTTAAGACTAACTGCTATCATGAAAAGGAATCCTTTATTTTGAGATCTCAGATTTGTTTATTTTTATATCTGAATGTTAAACAAAAGTCCATGATTTGTGTATTTCGTGACTGGTTCTTTATTTATCAAGTTTTTTCGTTAGATAAAAGGAAACAAAATACCAACTAACGAAATAACGAAATACTTAATCACATTTGTTTGAAAAAATATAATAACAATAATAAAAAAACAACCTGCCAGTTCCAACTCAAACCTCGGTCGTAGAAATAGTCAGGTACTCTGATTGCATTGATACAAGCAGCTTATACGTTGCTCACGTTGAAGTAAGCACTTTCAAAACAAACATTTGAAAAAAAAATCGCAGTTCATATCTACATATACGCTACAGTATACAATGGCATGCTGGCTCGCAATTAAGTTGGCAACCAATTAATAAATCTAGTTTTACACTTCACGTTCGGTTTCAGGTGTACTGTTCAAATTGATGGCCACATAAGTTAGTGTTTCTTGTTTTATGCACATTAGGGCACGAATATGCGCAGTAATAACACATCTACATTACTAACAATTTCACTGTTTCACACGACTGGCGCATGGTAGTGCCAAGGTTACGTGTGGGGGAAGGATAAAACACGAGGAGGAAAGTAGATCTTGAGCAGGGTTTCCAGAAGTGCTCAGTTTACCGTAAACACCGCTTGCCGGCGGGTTTTCTCGGGGTACTCCTGTTTCCCCCGCCCTTGAATTCCAGCGCCGCTCCATTCTAGGGTCTCATTTCCGTCATGCCCGGGGACGACGGTCACCTACGGGTCCCAGCTGGAAAGACCGTCACTCGGAGGGTGTTGCCTTGCCCTGGGTGCACTCCCCACACGCCATTATTATTGTTATTACCGTAAACAACCTTTGGTTCTGTCTGTTTATCGTCGGATATTTGCCGGTTCGGGGGAAACTGTTGCTGTTTCAACAGAGGAGGGTATGAGCACAGAGACCTCGCGTCCCCTACATTAGCTCAGCTGTGGAGTCTGGCGTGGCATGGCATGTTCGTGATCCACGTCAGCCGCCATCAGCCCTCCCCTCTCCCCCCACACCCCGCAGACTCGTT
>NQII01001054.1:221127-255530 GCA_002778355.1 Clitarchus hookeri
GTGGCGGCCGCAACATGATCAGCGATGAATCTTGGTTCTGAACTACTACGGACGACCGTCGTGCGCGAGTTTGGCGACCCCAGACGGAAGGAATAATTCTGCTATAGTTGTAGAGAGACACGCTAGCATTACCCCCGGGCATCGTGGAGTTCGGAGCCTGTCATAGCGCGTGACTCCAGGTCCACCTGTGCTAGTGATTAGGGAGACACTGACGGTGCAGCAGTTATTCAGTGACATCCTGCGTCTTCAGACACAGGGAATTTATTATACGTATTATTTTACCCTGCACGAGGCAGCAATACGGTGCACATTTTTTAAATAAGGTAATGTTCATTCACACACAGAACACATGTATCTATGGAATGCTTACGTCGTGTTGAGGTACTCGCATGGCCAGCGAGGTCCCCTGAACTGTTTTCAATAGAACGCGCGTGGGATCAGCTCGATACGAGCCTATGCTATGTAATTTGACAGGACATGTAATTGGATAGGATTAAGATAGAAATTGCAAAGAAAAATAGAAAAAAGCTAAAAATTAATTAAAAAATTATTTCTATCATCATCATCATCATCATCATCATCATCATATGAGTTTGTGGAGGTAATCTTCAGTCAATTTTAAACCCTCATTTCTCGCGAACTATTTATCCAATTTATATGATAGACATATCGTTGGATTCCCCATTAAATTGACTATATTACGACATGTAAACGGATTGGATTATTATAGAAATTTATAAGAACAAGCTGCAGAATATCGGGGGTAATTTACAACTGCATTCGGCCAACTTGCTTCAGGAGAGGATACAACGGCAGTACGGCTCATTCCCACCCCTCCTTGGTGCTTCAAATTTTTGTCCCTGAGTGTATTTATGTGCCTGTTAGAACACAAAGTCTGTTTTATTCTTTAATATCTAAATTTCATACATATTTTCTGCTCTTTATGCACACCGCGGACCAGCAGTGAAAGTAACTGCTGCATAGTTTTTCAGTTTATTTCACACTAGCTGTGCCCGCTGCTCCGCTCGCGTTGACTACAAAATTGTTGTTTCGGTTTTTTTTTAAAAATAAAGTAGGATTTTACTTAGTGTGATATAGATAGATATATGCTACCACGGAGTTTTTTTAAGGCCTTTTTATTCTACACAATTCTTTACTACATGATATTGTTCCATCTTTAACGGTTTAGACAGCGTATTGCAAGATAGCGCGCTGGCGGCAAACTTTTTTCCTACTTGATTCACTATTGTCGTCACTGCTTATTCCTTATGTTACTTTACGTAACAAAATACATACTAAAATATGGCCAGATAACATAGCTATGAATTTAAAAATAAACACGTAAATNATAACATAGCTATGAATTTAAAAATAAACACGTAAATCGGATAAGTGTTTCTCGAGTCATAAGCGCACTAACAGACAAACAGACAGAGAGACGTTGAGTTTTAAAATATGTATAGATGATGAAGTATGCATAGAAGTTAATCTATGAAAACTCCGGCTACTAACTACCGTATGCCATCACAAGTTTTGATTTCAACACTAATAAACTGAAATATTAGGAGCAAAGAAATATTAACAAAAACCAAATATGTCTTGTATTAAAAATCACAAAAGCATCATACACAGAGGTGACAAAAGTCATGGGATAGCAATATGCAAATATACAGATGGCAGTAGTATCGCGTACAAANCCGGCACGTCCACAAAACCCTTAATCCTTATTGCGGTCGTCCGCCAGCGAGCTTCGCCAGAGCGTGTGTTCTGACAAATAAAATATAGGGACGCAGAATGCGTCAACCCCAGTTTACAGTATATATGTGTGTTTATATATACACAGAGGTGACAAAAGTCATGGGATAACAATATACATATATACAGATGGCAGTAGTATCGGATACAAAATGTATAAATGGGCAGTGCATTGGTTGGGCTTTCATTTGTAGTCAAGTGATTCATGTGAATAGGTTTCTGACGTGATTATGGCCGCACGACGGGAATTAACAGACTTTGAATGCGGAATGGTAGTTGGAGCTAGACGCATGGGACATTCCATTTCGGAAATGGTTAGGGAATTCAACATTCCGAGATCCACAGTGTCAAAAGTGTGCCGGGAATACCTAATTTCAGGCATAACCTCCCACCATGGACAACGTGGTGGCCGACCGCCTGTACTTAATGACAGAGACCAACGACGTGTGCGCAGAATGGTCAGTGTTAAAAGACAAGCAACACTGCGTGAAATAACTGCAGGAATCAATGGGGGACGTACGACGGACGTGTCCGTTAGGACAGTGCGGCCAACTTTGGCTGTACTGGGCTATGCCATCAGAAGACCGACTCGAGTGCCTTTACTAACAGCATGACATCGCCTGCAGCGCCTTTCTGGGCTCGTGACCATATCGGTTGGACCCTAGATGACTGGAAAACCGTGGCTTGGTCAGATGAGTCCCGATTTCAGTTGGTAAGAGCTGATGGTAGGGTTTGAGTGTTGCGCAGACCCCACGAATCCATGGACCCAAGTTGTCAACAAGGAACTGTGTAAGCTGGTGGTGGCTCCATAATGGTGTGGGCTGTTTTTACAGGGAATGGACTTGGTCCTCTGGTCCAACTGAACCGATCATTGACTGGAAAGGGTTATGTTCAGCTACTTGGAGACCACTTGCAGCCATTCATGAACTTCATGTACTGAAACAACAATGGAATTTTTATGGATGACAATATGCCATGTCACCGAGCCACAACTGTTCATGATTTGTTTGAAGAACATTCTGGACAATTCCAGCAAATGATTTGGCCACCAAGATCACATGAATCCCATTGAACATTTATGGGACATAATCAAGAAGTCAGTTTGTGCACAAATTCCTGCACCGGTGACACTTTCGCAATTATGGACATCTATAGAGGTAGCATGGCTCAATATTTCTGCCGGGGACTTCCAACAACTTGTTGAGTCCATGCCACATCGATTTGCTGCACTTCGCCTGGCAAAAGGAGGTCCGACACAATATTAGGAGGTATCGCATGACTTTTGTCGCCTCAGTGTATATGTATAATGTACGATATTCGTGCAATACTTTTGAGTAATAAAAACCTAAGTAATCATGATTTCACACAAAACAATGTGTACCGCCGTGTTTTTGTTTGATGTTCTTCACTTTTATATCATTCATACTGTGTTTAAACCAACAGCCTAAAGATGACTTTAAAAACAACTTACTCAAGTCAACTTATCATAAAATATTTACTTGAAATTGAAAACATAGTTTTTGAAATTGAACAAAAATTTAATTTTTATTTATTTTAATGTTTTTGTCCAGTGTGTGTTTGTTGGCCAAACCATGCTTAATCTCTCAGTTTAAATTGCTACAACTTATTTATTTGTGAAAAATTTTGTCAACCATTACTTGCGGAGACATTTTCAAACCCTTTTGATGCTAACCAAATCCGTAACCGATAGTTTCTGATAGTAATGACGCCCGTCAAAATACAGCCACGTCTGTAACCTCATACCAAATTACTTTTATAAATACAATATCATAGAGTGTTCGATACAGTGTAAGAGATTGAGAGATTCAATCTCATTGTTGCCAAATTACAAGTTCATAAATAATTAAGAATACGAAAAGAGTAGTCAATAGAACATAAAAAACTGCTGTGGGATGTTAACAGTACTATCGGTAGTACCAGTTGTTGAATATCCGTGTTGTTTTGTATTCACATGGTATTCAGAATCGATCAATGCGTGCCATCTTTGGTGAATGAATGTACCATCTTTTTCTTTTCAAAACAGACATTACGAGAAAACTAAGGGTTGGAGATTGTTAAATGTATTCAGCAATTAGCATTATTTATATGAGAATTTTGATGGAACCAAAATAAAGAAACAGGAAATACAGTAAAACGTAAATAACATGAACAAATAATTGAAAATCCACTGTACCTAAACATATGAATAAAATGTGTTTCCTTATTTTCTGTTAGCCAGCTATATCATTCAGGTTTCTCACTTAAAATTGATTTTTCCAGCTGACACAATGTAATTGAAAATTAGTTTGATGTTAGGAAAAAATTGTACATCATTATTTAGATTATTCTGGTTTTTGGCCATAATTCCATTATTCGGGCATTCTGCAGAACCAATTAACATGAATATTCTAGAGTTTACTGTGTATGTGTGTGTGTGTTTATATATATATAGACACACACATATATACACATTTTTTTAACATCATTAAAAGTTTTTTAAACACTCCTTTCATGTCAAAATCTTTAAAAAAATCATTTGTTGAAAGTACTGCAGTTGGTGGTACCATTTGAATGTTACGTTGTGCACACTATGTGTTTATGAAAGCTGTTCCCGATCACTCGGTCATATGCATCATTACACTTCCTATGTAACTCTATTCTTGGTCAATTTGGCCATCAACATACAGTATTAGGAGATGAAGTGCTTCATGTGGAGACAAGACTCTTTTTTATAGCATGTTGCGAAAATGATATTTACTGACATGACTTACGTATTTATGTACTGAGTAAAATGGTGAATAGGTGTGTTCAGATAAAAATTTGACAAAGTAAACAAATGTTTGACTAAATTAACCAAATCATTAAATGCCAATTACAGTTATAGGATATATGCACATCAAATAATTATTGTTATATATTTTTAATGATGTGCTCAACACAAGTAATTTCAACATATTTCAATTGTGTACAAATTAAATTGCACAAATTACCCTTGTTGGAAAGGTTGATTGCACTTGTTTATAACAGCAATAATCAATCAATAACAAATATGTTGGCGAAATTGCCATATTAAACGTTTACATTAGGGGGGAGCCATGGCCTACCTGGCCCATTCTGTGTGTACGCCTATGATGAAATGGGACCATTTAACTTTGTGTATGCCCATAGTGGTAAGCCGTATGTTGTATGAACCCCAAGTGTGGAGGTAAATGTTTTACAAAATGTTGGAGATAATATATACATGAACACTATTTAGATAGCCTGTCAGATGGGTGTGGGCTGTTCTCTAAGGGAAAGCATTGTACTCATATGCATTGCAGTGGGTAATAGTAGTAATAGCAGCTATCTTCCAAGGGAAGAGTTTTGCTGCTTGTTCTCATACAAGTTATAGCCACTGTGACATTTGTCATCTATTCACAAATGAGGCTACAGTCAAGAGGGACTGAATTATTAATCTTCACTATTCCCAAGTGTGGGTGGTCGGGAATCATATTGCATGAAAAAATCAAGATATCACCAGCAATTTGGTATTAACATTTGTGCTGGTACTCTTGTGCATCACATTTTCACACCTTATATTTTTCCAAAACAACTTGATAGGCCATGGTATCTTCAACTTCTGAGGCACACCCTGCCCATATTGTTCAGATGTACCACATGTTTCCTGGAAGATGGATGAACCATGATGGACATGCAGCCTGGCCAGCATGGTTGTCAGATTTGAATTCTCTTGACTTCTACCTCTCGGGGAAATATAAATTGAGTTGAAATTTGGGCGGCTCTTAACGAGGTCTTGAGAGCTGATGGGGAAATATGAAGAATGTGGCATATGATGAGCTAGTTCTGGACATGTAGGTTTTGGAGTAATGGCTGCATGATGCTTTTATTACTGTTCAAAATAAACTTGGGATCATTGAGACGGTTGCCATTCCATGTTTCAACATTACAACATTTGCATTGCCACATATAAGGGTCCTTTCGAGCATTAGCTGTTATCGAGATGGTGAGGTAGGTATGCAATTTATTCACAAAAACTTTTATTTTCCTTTTCTTTCCAACAGTCACCCCCCCCCNTATGGTTCGTGAACGTCCTGTCTTATTACAAGAATTGATTTTGTTTTTATGTTATAGTGTTTGATTGTAATCAATATTAATACTCATTTTGAATATGGTGATCCTGGTTTAATCTATATGTCTTGGATATTGTTTGTCTACAGATACATTTTTTGTATATACGTGTCTATATGGCATTCTGATGGTCAAATACCAGTATTTTTAATTTCATCTAAATACTTGTCCATAACCTCAATGTGTAAAGAAGTGTAAGAGTTGAGCAGTTTTTAATTCTTTGATTTATATATTTTTGGTTTAATTTTTTTTTATGTACTTTGTTAGCAACCAACTGAAACATGTTTTAGAACAGAAGTGCTGTAAGTCTTGAGTTCTTTTATGGTTACCCACAGCATCAGGACAAACCCAAATGTTCGAGAAAAAAAATTATCTTTAGGGTGATGCTAAGTCCCATTTGCGAGACTTTTAAGCCCAAGAGGCCATATCAATAGTCCAACTAGTAATTTATTTGATTTAGCATCCATTCTCAGATTAAGGCTAGCAAGAGTACAGGACAGACATGGTAAAATGAACTTCACAATAGCCAAGAGATATATGGCAGTTTAAACATCCTTGTTCATAATTTTTTAGATAATGTCCATGTTTTATTTCCTTTGCTGATTTGGTATGATTATTTTGAATGAAAGAGTTTTTCTTAAATTAAGTTGCTATTATTTCAAACACTATCAAAACTAACAGAAGTAAAGATTTATACGTTATATTTGTCTTAATTAAGATGACATTAACTTTAAAAGAATACTTTTTGCCTTAAATTACTATTAAAATTTAAGTCATCATTATGTTTCCAATTTTGGCATATCCTAATTGTTATATTGGCTAAGTAATTTGTTGATGTGTGTGGTGGGGTGTTTTTTTTTTTTTTTTTTTTGTGCATCGTATATTTTTCAATGTGACATTGGTTTTTATATCTATACACATTTTTCAGGTTTATCAATTTCTAAAACTGAAGAAGTAAAGTCTGTTCAAGTAGTTAATATTGCTACTGTAGAGATTCAAAATCTTGTACTCAACTGGCTTAATACTTCTGTGGCTACTCAGCTAGTGCAATCTATTAACTGTCTTCAGGACTGTTTTGTGGGAACTCTGCAACGCTGTGTAGAAAGTTTGGAAAAGAATTGCCATGATCAGGAACAAAATCTACCAGCCAGTGATGCAATAAAACAGGTAGAGTATTATTTTATTTTAATCACAGATTATTACAGTTTGTTTCATTTTTAAAAGCTACATTCTTCTAAAACTGTTACCATAATAAGAGTATGTATTATATTTTTCACTTCTCAAGGGATAATAAATGTTGTAAAATGAAAGAAAGTAGATATTAAAGAAAATTTATTGTAACAAATTGTTTAGGGCATATCCTGGTTCGGGAGAGTATGAAGGTATTAATTTTAATTAAGTCTTTAATAAAAGAACTTAACTTAATTTTTTAATTTTTTTACACTGCTATAAAAATATGTATAGTTATTATTTATACAATATGACTGTCTAGCTTTATTGTTAGCGTTTACTATTTTTACTAGTGAGCATAGTTTCTATGCAATACTCTATTACAGTTAAAGTCATTATTGTCCTTATATTAACCTAATGCCACTTAATTGCAATTCATTAATTACATTTATGTGATAAAATGTCCACTGCTATATATTTACATCATCCTAATGTCTGTCATTCACAAAACAAGTCCCACTTTCTTACAGTCCAACAGGTCAGTTCCAATCTCTGCTCTCCAGAAAGTTGCACTCTGCGACACCTGCACTGTACTTATTGGTCACTGTACGGTTTTCTCCCGATTCCACTTCACACACACTTTGCACTAATGACAGTTCAAGACTGCTGAAACAGAGGCCTGTCAAACTTTTATAGGTTAGATGAACTGACTCTGAAGGTTCTTTGCACCTTGAGTCATGTCAGTGGAGGCGGATACCAGGAAATTTGCACAATGGCTCACAAGTAATTGACTTTTCTAGCTGGCATGAGTGATGTCAGCATCACAGGGAGTATGCAGCAGGTGTGACAGACCCCCTCCCCTCCACTGTGCACCAATTATGTCGTCTTGGGAAACGTCAATCACTGGGCCTGCCTGGGGGAAGGAGGCCAAGGTGAAACAGCCTGCATGGTGATTTGGCTGTGTGTAACACTTCCATCTTCACAAGTCTGTCTGTCCAAAGAGACTCAGCAACACTTAGACCTTATTTGGTGCCAGGCAATCAATGTGGATGACTTCAGGCTTTGCCCAAGAGCCTCTATAATAGATCCAAAAGACCACATCATTGATTTCATTCAGAATCCTTTAAGAGATTTCCCAACATTTCTGTAGCTTCAGGCAATAGCTACTATTTTTCCCTTTGGGTGTTATACAGTCATAATAATGGACGTTCTTAAAATACCTCGCCTAAAATTATCCGGCCATACTGCGTTTTCATCTTATCACTATTTATTTTGTGGTGCTGGTGAGCAAAGTCATGGATGTCAACTTTTCTAATATAATTCACTAGCATATTCTGGGGTGACAGCTTCCTCTTCTGTTGGCCATTCCAACAACAGGTCTTTAGGGAGGCGTGGCTCTCTCCCAAATAACATCCTTCATGATTTTACCCTTGTTGACTTGTGGACTGCCAAATAATAAGCAGGAAAAATAATAGCATCTTTGAGTCTTCATCCTTTTGAATGTTTGCCATAAAGATGGATAGGCACTACGTAAGGGTATGGTTAAGCCTTTCGACAGTTCCATCAGCCTCAGGATGTAATGCTATAGTCCTAGTCTTCTTCATCTTCAGAAGCTTTGTTATGTCTTGGAACATATCAGCTTAAAAATTTTCTCTCTTATCCAAATTGAGTTCTAGTGGCACCCCAAGCCTTGAGAAGAGGTGCTTTACAAGTGTAAAGCACGCCATTATTTAGTACAAGGAATTTCCACAGTGCTCAGTATGCCCTGATTACTGTGCTTGGACTGGGTATCTCTTCCCATTTTGGTTGACAGTCAGCTTCTTTCCACTTAAGTATTGGATGCAAGTTGGGGTCATTTAGCTGGTGTTTCTTAATGCTATATTTAGACAATTCATCACGAGGTACAGAATGTCAAATTCTTGTCCTCCGTGCCTTTAGTAATTCCTCACTCTTTTTCTCCTGGCGTTCACAGTGACAATGATTTTCATGGTCTCTAGAAAGTACATCTCCATTGCTGTGGAAATATCCAGGCATGTGCTTTATTGTAATGTCATATTCTTAAAAATGTTGTATCATCCCAGCTATTTGACCTTCAGAATTCTTGAAATAGTAGTGTAAGTAATGAAGCATGATCAATTCTTAGAATAAAATTTATACTTACAAAAGTAAGGATTGAAATGTGACCTTCATCACAACAAGAAGCTCCCAGCATGTGACATAGTAATTTTTCTCAGGTTTGTACAGCACCTTAGTGAAGTATTCCAATGATCTCTCCTTTCCATCCTGAATCTGAGATGACACAGCTCAGATGTCTACATCACTACCGTCAGTATCCAGAGTGAACTTGCCCTCACTGCTTGGGAAATACGTGACTGAGGAAAATAACATAATTTCCTTCAGCTTACTAAAAGTAATTTCACTCTCAGTAGTACAACAAAATTTTCTTTTTGTCTCAGGAAATTAATCCAATGGCTTGGCAACCATGGTAAACCCAGGTACAAATTGATGGTAGTAAGCACATAAACCCAGGAAACTCTGCACTTCTGTTTTGTTGGTTTTTGGAACTCAGTCTCTAATTGCTTTGATCTTCTTGGGGTTCATTTCAATTCCATGAGCCTGTACTGTATATCCCAAGAAATTTATTTTCTTTTGTAAAGTGGCACTTCTTAAGAACAAGTTTCAGACTGGCTGTAGCCACTTCCTGGAATACAGGGTGTAGGAGTATTAGATGCTCTTCAAATGGCTTTCCCATGACAATGTTTTCTAGTACTCTTGGTAAAATTTATAAATATCATAGGTGGTATGGGTAGTGCATACCTCATGTGAAGCTATTGATAGTAGTCTTGGTGGTTGCTTTATGGGCCTGATGCCTCCTATATCAATGAGATGTTATGCAAATTAGCTGTCCAATTTAATGTGGCCCACAATAGAAAGCATTCCAATTTCTCTGCAGAAATTCAGAGACAGCATTTAAAGATTCAAGAATATTTGCGGTACTTGCATGATCTGCTTGCAATACCCTCTCATGGCCCTCTCCTTAAGATGAACAGCCTGTTATTGGTGTCATGTAGGAGTTGGCAGTCTACAGGTGTTGGAGTGTAGAGTGAGATCCCAGGGTGCCAGGATGTGATTTTGCACATGGCCACGTGGTGAGCAGACAATTTTTCTGGAGTCATAACATCACCACGTGACTCATTAAAGTGATGCAGAATAAAACAAAACTTTTCTGTTCCACTGTCAACCATGGAGCAACACTACAAACACAGGTACATGGCGGATACTTACATGCACAAGAAATAAGGGTGACCATGTGCACTTTGAATCCAGAGCCATTTATTACACATAATAGTCCAATTAAATTGCACTAGGCATTACAAAAAAATGTCACAATGAAGATTAAACAGCACTAAAGCCCGGGTAAATCAAATTAGTTTGTTCCTCATCTGAATCAGTTTGAGGTGATAGTAAAAAACTACATCAGTGAAAAAGGCTGTATAGCATAGCAATTAATTATAGGCTCTCCATATGACAGACGGTCCAATCTGGCTGCAGGCGGCAAATAAAAGGTTTTAAAAAAATAATGTGAATAGAATTACCATATCAATGAAAGCAATTGATAAAGATCCCGCACATTTTGTTGCATGCACCCGTCTGGCTTGAGCTCAGAAAAGAGAGTGCCCAATGGCCATTGGAAGCAGGGACATGCCCTGCACTGAAAGTGATGGCCCCCTTAGCCAAGCACAAGTATGAAGGATGTAGTGTGATAGAAATGACAGGTAACAGAACATTATCACAAAATATTACTATATGTACACAGGAGTGCATGAGCAAAACAAATAATGAAATCATTATAAACTACTATAGATCCCTTTAAACACTTCATACTTGAGCTCTCCACCATAACATTGGTGAACCATGCACAACTTACTAACATGTGGAACTCACATATCACGAGCATCAACTTCACTGCTCAACATGCATCTTGTGTGCGTACAAGCTGTGATGGACTTTCACTGGCCGAAGGATGAGGTTGGATGTCAAGCCCTGTCAAATTAATTATCTTAAATGGTAAACAGTCTGAGTTTGGAGAGACTGAATTCACAAAATAAATCATGTGAGCATATGGTTTCTGACGTGCGTAGTTTACGCACAATGAAACTGAACGAAACCCATTTTTATTTTTACTACAATCAAATGTAAATCAACAAAACGTGCTGTTTTTCTGGCATTCATATTTATTTTACGTACAACCAAAAGGACGTCAGGTGTACTGTTAATACTGGTATGGTGTGAGAGAACTACTGTGAAATGGGAACTGGGAAAACTCATTCGCACACATTACTCTTCATAAGTGTTCAAAATGTCGGCCACCCTGTATCGGAGACGACTCTTTCTTACGTTCGCGGTTGCTTGGCAGACCTCAGCACAGCTGAGAGATCCACATGCTTCTCTGATTCTGTCTTTCATGTTTTCCCTCGTTGTTGGACACACGCCGTAGATGATGTCTTTAATTCTCCCCCACAAAAAGAAGTAATTTGGGGACAAGTCTGGAGAACGTGGTGGCCAAGCTACAGGACCCATTCATCCAATCCACCATCTGGGGAATAACATGTCAGCAACTAGCCAAGCTCTGAGTGAAAAGTGAGCAAGACAGCCATCCTGTTGAAGATACAGTGTTAATCTCAGAGTGAGAGGGACATCTTCAATCAGTCGATTCAAAAAGTTCTCAAGGAAGTCTGCATATGCTGCACCATTCAAGTGCCCTTAAAAAAAATATGGTCCTATGACACGATGTCCGAGAAGGCCACACCAAGTATTAAGGCCTCACACATGCTGGTTATTCCCTTGACAGAGCCAATGTGGGTTGACTACAGACCAGTAATGGGCATTATGTATGATAACGTTACCATTACTCTTGAATGTGGCCTCATCAGTCCACAAAATGCTGCGATGGAAAGCACAGTCGTTGCTCAGGCACCAGTTGCAGAAATCAATACGCTTAGGAAAGTAATTATTCCCAAGTTCTTGATGCAGCTGTACATGGTATGGATGTAAACGATTATCAGTGAATATTCTCCACACTGTACTTTGAGACAATCCTGAGTCGCGGTACAATCCTCCATGTAGAATCATGAGGATTAACTACCATGGCAGCAAGTACGTCGACAGCTTTCTCGTCTCTCACAGGATGTCTGATGTGATGACGTTTGCTGCATGTTGGTTGCACCAGTCCGGTTGTGCGCACGCGACATACAAGATGTTGGAATACATTGTACGAGTGGTGGACGCACTGTGGGTATCTCTCTGCGTACAAACGGACAGCAGCTCTGCAGTTTCAACGACATTCTCCTAGTATCATCAGCATGTCAAATACTTCTTCCTTTGTAAACGACATCCCATTCAGAAAGCAACACCACAGACAGACAATGTCTGACGAAACAACACACACGATGTATGGTTGCAATGTAAAGCGAATGACTGTCTGAATGAACAACCTTTTGATGCTTAGTTAACTTGAATGCAAAGCCTGCAGTTCCTGTAACTTGTAGATGTCTTATCTGCTTGCTGCGTAGTGCTGCATTATTCTTCACTTTGGCTCAGAAACAGTCTAATACCTACTGCACGAGTCCATGCAGTATGGCACACAGGTCACTGCTAGTATCAAAGCGAGTCTCACACTAAAATCAGCAATACCGTAATGGCGCACATTGTGTGTCTGACGTGCATAGTATACACACAACCAATGATAATTGGATAAACTTAACTGTTGTTATTAGATTGTTTCTGAACAAATGCGGAGAATAAGGCAGAACTAAGCAGCAAGCCATCTACCACTTACAGGAACTGCTGGTTATGCATGCACGTTAACTGACAATCGAAAGTATGTTCATTCAAACAGTCGTTTGTTTTATATTGCATGAATGACAGAATCAGACAGAGCAGCATGTGGATCTCTCATCAGTGCTGAGGTCCATTGAGCATCCGCGAATGTAAGACGGAGAGCATAGTTGTTTCTTATACAGAATGGTCAACATTTAGAACACTTATAAAGAGTGCTGTGTGGGAATGAGTTTTCCCAGTTCACTGTAGTTCTCTCACACCATACCGGTATTTACAGTACGCCCGACGTCCTTTTTGATTGTACGTACACTAGGTATGCATGCTAGAAAAATAACATGTTTCATTGATTTCCTTTTGATTGTAGTAAGAAAACCATGTTTTCTTTCAATTTTCGTTGTGCGCTATGCATGTCCGAAAAAAGTGTGTTAGTAAATGTTGTTTGTTTTTAGACAATTTATCCAACGATACATTATACTACCCACATTCCCTTGCAATTTCAGAGCTCCTGTCCCATACCCCTCCCTACCTCCGATATGTTCGAGGGAATGGCATCCTGTATATTTTTACGACAGTGGACAGATGTTTGTTTGAGCTCAAATAAAATTCATATAATTTCATTTTATAATCGTAATTTTTATAGCTCTCATTTATGATACAATTATTAAGTACTAAATTATTTGTACTTATGTAGTGTCAAGTGTATTAATTTCTATCTGACCACACTCAGCACTTAGCATGCCTTAATCAGTTTTCAGTATCTGTAAAACCTTTTAATCGTAGTTCACAAACTCTGCATCTGTATTTGTGTTGCAATAAATGAGACTGTTATTAGAACTGGAAACAAACTTCTATCTACTATCACTCGTCAGTTAATAGCGGAACGAAACTTGAAAGCCCGAAACACAACGAAGATCTACTATTAAGTCTCCTGCTCCATTATACCAATTTATGTACCTTGATAAATATAAATTGGAAGCTGGCACTGGTGGGTATGGAGGCAAGAATGACATTTATTAATATCATTAACAATTGATTCTTGAACAGTTACCAGTCACTTTATTTGGATTTATTGTAAAATTGATATAAATTTAATTCTAGCACGCAGCTATGCCATGTTGCTCCCTAAGAAATGCCGCTCTATGTTCGAGCCTAGTCGGCATAGTAAGAAATTATGCCCTGATTATGAGTTTATTCATATCGCACAGGTTTAGTTAGCAGTTATGCCAGAACACATCCTTGATTAGTGGCCACTTGCAGGCTTTTATGAACTTTGTGAGGCCACAGTTGGCTTAGCAGCTAGAGCACTTGCCTCCTACAAAGAAGAATTGGATTTGATTCCCGGCAGGGTCACTCCCAGATTTTCGTATGTGGGAATCGCACCAGACAATGCTACTGGTCGGTGGGTTTTCTCAGGATCTCCCATTTCCCTTGCAGTTGGATTTCAGTCTTGCTCTGTGACCTATTAGGACATTGTATTAATAAGTGTATCATGGTACATAAGCAGAAGAAATGTTTCGCACAAATTTAATAAACATCTGTTGAGCTTACACAAACTATTAGGCCCAAAATCATTAAACATTCATCATAAAATTCTTGAACAATTCAAATATACATTGAAATCTGAGCTTCTTTCTATTACCTCATGGGGCATATGCAAGGAGGCGCTTGTATAAAAGGTAGCCCAAGTCAAAGCTCCCTGCACGTGCAGTGATAAAAGAAGACATAAAAACTATTACTCATTAAAATAGGTATGGGGAATATGCTGATGCAGCCTAAAGTATGCCTAAAAAAAACACCCTTCAACAAACAAAAACACATTAAAAATGTACAAATATAAAATTATGTTTGAAGCCCCTTAATGTTGAATAATTAAAAACATTCACTGCCTACATATAAATTAAAATGATGAACAAGGCGAATTATGGGTGCAGTGTTCCGGAGAACCAACATAAAACTTACAGTCATCAAATAGCCTACAAACTCAAGGTATTTACAAAACACACATTACAAAGACAGTTTATGCAAATAATCACAAAACTTGAAATGCATGGTGTCAGCAAAACAAAGCTGCTGTGAAGTGGCTAAATTGAACCAAACAACAATTTGGGCTCCGAAACCTAATGGCAGCAAGCTGTACTCAACTGTTCAACTGTGCCCCATATTTAAAAATTACAACCAACACAAATTCTACCCAAAGCACATTGTGACTCACCTTATCACGGAGAGAAAAAAAAAAAGGAAGAGGGAATATATCCACAGAAGGTGTGACACCAGCTTATAAACTGCTCCAACAGACAACCCTAAACAAATGGTGGTATGTGCAGGGAGGGAAGGGCAAAGCATGAGCTGGAGAGAGAGATTGGCAAACTTGAGCATACACGAAACTGTAGAGTATAGGCATTCAGTATACAGCACCACAGACAGTAGTGTGTGTAGAATGTGCTAGTCAGCAGTGCAGCTCCATATCCATCTCGCTTTTCTCTCATTTGAGCTCAAGACTTCGTTCTTAAGAGCCACCAAAATCTCTCCACTCCACTTTTATCAACTTCATGTACTTCCACAACATTGAAATATTCTAAATAGAATAATGCTTCATGTCATTGGGCCCATGTTGTTTAGAAATGGTTCAAAGAACAAGCATTTATGGGACATGCCAACGAAGTGTATTCTCAAACAATATTTCACATCTAAAAATATTGAGACCTATTGAAAAATACCCAGACAGCAGGTTAATCTTTTCGAAGGTTGTTCATGTACTCCAACATCACATCAAGTTGTTGCATTTTGCATGTCTCAGAGCTTCCTGTTGGTCATAAATATTTTTAAGTCAGTCTGATTCTTTGATGAAATCATATCAAGTTAACAGAAATGTTGAAGATGTCCATGTAAACAGCAGTTGTAATTGTTGTCTCAAAGAAAATTGGATCAATTGTGTACTGGCAGGATATTGTACACCAAACATCACGCTTGTCTGAATGGAGAGATTCTTGATGCACTGCATGAAGATTTTCACGGGCCCAAAGATGAAAGTTTTGAGAATTTACATAACCTGAAAGGTGATACCAAGATTTGTTATAAAAAACAAATAATCCAGAATACTCTGATTTTCATAGATAATTGTCTACAACCAGCAACAGTATGTCACACATTTTGCTTTTGCAGGCTGCATGAGTTCACGGATGGCATAGATACGGCCCACATAGAGCTTGACTTTTTTACTGCACAATGACAAGTGCTTTTCGACAATCCGGTTTCCTGAGAAAGTTACTTTGGAGAGCCCAGTAGTCAGAGCCTTACATCCTAGACAGTTTCCTGTGACATCTTTGAATGACCCCCTTCATTCGTGTCCAATAAATTCCCCTTGTTCGAGTTTCTTCCCCAGGGCCCAAATGATGGACTTACTTGACACATGTCTGCCTCTAAACTTTTCCCATTACATTTATTAATATGCCTTAATCAAGTGTGTTTTCCAGTATGTCTGAACAAGGAAGACACGTTGCTCCACAATACACCAAGACATTTCTTCCCTATTTTACTATCAATAATGCTTGCACTGTCACCAAGCGCAATTAAACACCCACTTCTGGCCATGAAGCACAAAACAGCTGTCTACCAATATACGCACCACAGAAACTGACTGGCAACACCTTGTAATGACGCAGTATTATTAATTTTTGGGACACTTGGTTCATTTTCTTTCGCTTTGCCAAGCTTCGTATTAATTTTATCGAGATTCAAAATTAAAGCCGTGGTAGTTTGTTTATTCATGGTGTAATGTTTATCGGGCATACGTTTGCCGTTTTTTAAATCTTAGTTTGTGTTACACGTCAACATTATATTAGAAGCCTTTCCAAACTGCATCGACAAGTTTTGTATGAGAAGTTCGCTTTTCTTGTAACTAATGGCGCAGTTACGCGGGCTACGCAGTTTGGATAGCGTAGGAATAGCGTGTGTGGCAGCCCACACCAGGCCCTTATCTTAAGAGAGGGGGGTGATAGGCACGCGACAAATACATGTGTGCCTGTCGCCGTCCGGCAGTTGATATCGAGCAGTTGTCATCCAGTGCTCAGAGCAGTGGATAACAAGCAGTCGATACTCAGTAGTTGTCGAGGCCGCATCGGGTGTGGGGCATAACCCCCACACTGACAGCTTAACCCTGCTCGTTAGATTTCTACGCCAGTGTGGGAGGTTTCTAATTATTAATATTCTCGGGAGGAAACTTTTCGAACCGTAAAGAACAATCAAATGACGACTGTGGCACTGCTCTCTAGTTTATCTGTGAATCCGTGAAACCTGTTCGTACTCGGCATAACTGAACTCTGTATGTGAACTGTTGCATCTTGGTTAATAAATTAAAGTAAAGAATAATAAACCGGAACTTGACTACATTATTTGATAATTAATTGGCACCTCCTTTTTAAAGAGTTTGTTGCTACTACTGAGGTAGCCGAGTGGCAACTTCCAGACGTCAATACTTACGTGCGGCATAACAAATATGGCGGCCTAATGCGGAGCTGTAATATTATAAAGCCGGCTATAACGAGCCACGTGCCACATTACAAAATGGTGCCTAACTGTGGGGCTGCAATCTTAAAAATAAGGAAATAACTGTTCGCCGGAACATTAAAAAATGGCAACCTAACTGTGGGGCTGCGATATTATAAAGCCAGCTGTAACGAGCCGTGTGCCACATTACAAAATGGCGCCCAATGTGGGGCTCGAATGATAACCACACGTAAAGACTGCTCTACGAACATCGAGCAGCACAACACCAAGTTACTGGCAGTTCCAAACGTGTCTAGGAGCTATGCATCACAATACCGGCGGCAGTTCCAGTGTTCCAGTGACCGACGCCGAAGTTCCAGGTATGAGACGACCTCATTCACCAACAGCAGTAACACGGTAAGAAATCATCATTCATCAGTGAAGCCATCAAAACAAGTAACATCATCTGTTTAGTTTGTCAAGGTTAGGGATTGTATAATTTTTATAAATAAGGTTAAAGGTAATGTTACAGAATTTGAATAGAAATCGTAGTCAGTCGGACACAGAATTATATATAGGATCGGTAAACTACCAATAGGGAATAGAAATGGCACAATTACCACAGGAAACGCAGTGTACATGTTCAGAAGAAATGTTTAATATTCTGTTGTCCTTACAGAAAGGACAACAGGAGCTTAAAAAGGGAAAACAGGAGCTTAAACAGGAACTTAAACATGAATTAAGACAGGAGTTTAAACAAGTAGCAGAAAAGAGTAATGAATGTATTGACAGAATAATAACGAGGTTAGAAAACTGGGGAGTTGAAACGGAAAATAATAGGTTAGGAAAGGTTTCAACTTTAACTGCCCCAAGTAATAAGAATAAGAAGGGTAATAGAGTAAACAAAGCAGTTATTACTGATAGCTATATAAGAAAGTAATTTAGTACAGAGGATAGAGATGAAGAAGTTGTTAATAGTCGCTCAGTTCCTATAAGAGAGAATCAATTGCCGAGGAAGATGAATAATTTTGAAAAGAGTGTACCTAACAGTGGTGAAGTCAGTAAGTCTAAGAGAAATGTAGTATAGGAAAGGAGTCTTCAGGTTTGGGGGGTTCAACATTATGGTAAAAGTGAATTAAAGCTACAAGAGGGATCAGCTGTTGAGTTGCAACAGGCAAGAGTTGCGGAGAGTAGAGGGTATCCTAGAGTGAAACACTATGATTTGTTCAGGAAACGTTTTGAAAGGAAAAGACAAATATTGAAACTAAGGGTCAGAAATATATTGAGGAAGAAGAAAAGGAATAAGAAGGGTAGATTAAAGACAGAGAGAGAGAATGAAGTACAGTATGAGGAAGGTTGTGAGGAAAAAGGGAAGAAAATGGAGGGACAAAGTGGCAATGGCAAGGAAAAGGAAAAGAAAGAATAAATAACGTAGATACTTAATTTTTTAATATTTTTATTATATGTATGTTTGTAAACTTTGAGTATACAATAAATTGTTAATAAGTTTTTTAATAGGATGAAGTAATAACAGCAGTGCAGTACAAGTGTGTTTTTGTTTAAGAACATTGAATCATCATATATTATAATATGCAGTAACTTGTATTTATTCAGTGTAACTTGAAATCTAAGATGAAATATTGCATTTCTGGAATGGCAGATACACTTTGTAAAACTTATTAATTTTTTTAGTGTGATTCTGAAATTTTGTAACTCAAGTTGAATATTAAATTTTACTAATCAGTATGAATGTACTCATAATGTTAAGTAAAAATAACAGATTGCCAATTATTTGCATTATTTAAATTGTGTTTTCAAAAGTAGACTGTATTTAGTAAACAAAACGTATGTACCAATTTTTTTTTTCTCTTAATGCATATTCTCATTACTATGTATTCAGAACAGGTAGTCTTTTGATAGTGCAGCAATACTAATTAGAGTTGGGGAAAGAAATTTTTTGGCTATGAAAGGACATATTAGTTGTTGAATTTTAGAGCAGTTGGGTGTACCTCATTCCAATTAGTTATTTTTGCATCATATTAAAACTTGTTAAAACAACTCTTTCATTAACAAGGGCACTTTTTTAATAGGTCATACCAAAAACTATTCGGATAGTTGCATTTCATTCCTGTAAATAGTGCAGTGCATCATATTTTTAATGTTAGTTATTTGCAGTTACTTTTCATCATAACTTATGCATTATTTATATGTACACATATATAGACAAAATAATTTTGTACGGAGTAAATTTTTCTGAAATTTAATTATATTTGAATAATTAAAAAGTAGGTCTTAGTGAAGCAAAGGTATGGGAATCACTGTAATCAAACAAAATACCACGTCTTCAGTATTATGTTTTAAAAGTTATTACTTTTCATAAAATCTATAGTATCAAGTAAATACAGTACAGTCATTAATATTTTAGTGAAACTCTTAAGGCACAGAATTTGTTTCAGAAAACAACTGTGTATGTTCAGAGAAATCTTTAGTTAATTTTATTCAACTGTCGTTTACATTCTCCTAAAGTGGAAGTTTATAAGCTAAAAAAAATGAATGGTTGTTATAAATGGCTGCCACTGTTGTGATAAAATAGTCATTTAAAGTTGTAATGTGTTTTTGAAGTCATAATTGTGTGCTCTTTTGCATGTCAAGGACAGTGAACAAAATATTTGCACAGGGTTCTATTAAAAAATATGAGTGAAATTCAAGTGATGTTGCATTTTTGTAATTCAGTTTTTTATGTGTGTTTTGTCTTGGAAAGGGAGGTTATTGGCTTAACATCAAAATGTTAATGAATTTGCTCAGTTTGTTTCAATTGTTCTGAAATTACTTTAATATTAGTAAAAACAAAATACACTTTAATGCTTTTCATTTGGAATTAGTGATTTTGTTAATTCAAGTTTGGCATTGCCATGTTCAAGGCAACTGCCTAACTGTGTACTGAGTATAAATATGCAAGGTTGTATTATTTTTAACTGACAATGCTTGTGAATTTTCTAAAGTCTTTGTTGCAAGTTTTATTTCAAAATATGTAAATTAATAATATTTTATTACAATGTTTTGTTTTTAAAATGTTCTAATAGTATGATTAAAAGGAGTTTTTTTGTATTTGTGAAGATTTTGTGAACTGAGATATACCTTTTCAATTATGTAAACAGTTGTGTTATTGTAAATAATGGGATTTATTTATGCAGAGTACCGAACAGGAAGTGCTATATGAATATTAATATGGTTTATTTTACATTTTTAAATTGTGTTAAGGTAAAGAAACAAACAATTACTGTTATTTTGCATTAAGAGTTGACAGTAGGAATAATAAATAAGATTAAATTAAGGATGCAGTAAATGTTACCTAAATTTACAAAGGTTGAGGTGGTTGAGGTGTTGTATATTATTGAGCCTTAAGAATATTTACAAGTGGTAGGAGATGTTGCTTCAGTTAATGGTGTCCTGGGATCAGTGGCATAAGGAGTAGGTTTATTGGGATTGGGACAAGTCTGGGGCCCTTTTTTATAGTCAGCACTGGCCTATTAAGAGGCAGTAGCAGTGGCGTTAATAGTTATGGGCAGACCTGGGTCCCCTTTTGGAAGGTGTGTGCTGATCCCAGTGAGGAACCAAAGGGGAGATTAATTTTAATTGTTAATCTCAAGTATGCTCTTCGTCCTGCATTCTCTCTCACATATACAATTTCATATCTATGATTTTACCAATTTCTTTAAGATTTTATAGTAAATAATGTACCAAAATTCTAGTTAAGATTTTTAGAGTTTTGATCTACATTAGCTGACTAACACTTTATTCAGGCTGTATTTTAACAGGCAATAATTTATAAATGTAGAGCATTAAAAAAACATCTGACTACACAGATGTTCTGTTACTATACTAATGCGTTTGACTTTTTCTGCAAATAAATTTTGACTAAAATATCTTAGCATTTCAATAAAAATCCCATCTGATTAACTGATTTTTAAAAACACAAATCAGGCTACCTGAGAGTTTAAGTTAAGTAACTTGAAAATATAAATGTAAATGAAATTAGGTAATTATTCACATTAAATATTTCTTATTTCTTTTTTAAAAATTCATTTTGCCATTGAACTAAGTTTCATACTGACAGTGTAGTCAGAAAAACAATAATGTGTATGTTTCAGATACTAAATGCTGCATATAATGTAGAAGTTAAAGCTGCAACCTCATCCTCACTCGTGCATTCATTTCTTGAAAGGTTGCGTACAATGTTTCATGGACTACAACTACCATGGATTGCTGTACCAAGATTAGATGCTGCATGGAGGAAGAAAGTAGCAACTGATATCTTGAATTCACTGAATTCTGCACGACTGGCAAGAAGTATCTCTGCACAAGTTAGCATTTGTTGTATCTTTTAGAGTTAGGTGTATCCTGTAAATTTTGCATGTGGGCATAACATATAGTTTTAAGGTTGAGTGGTTTTCATGCTAGAATGAAAGGGGTGGAAAAAGACAGTTAAAAAAATTTATATCAAGTGTTTTTTGTTTACAAATTTAATTTCAGATATCAGTTTTTAATTAATTTGACCCATTTGTGGCATATTTTGAAATATATATACACACACACACATGTATATATATATAACCATGCCGAGAAATCATACTCATACCCTGAACCTCGTCAGGTTTTGGAAACAAAGGGATTGTCGACTCCCATTGTGTTACACAAAATAAAACATTTTGAGGAGCTCAATAATATTTCCATTGATGTATATATTTATATATATTCTCAATTCATAGAGTTCTACTTTTGATTAAAAAAACATTAATCTTGCTAAAAAAAATTATAATTAACTAACAAATTTAAATCAGAATTACATTTAATTATCTCAAGAACTTTAATATAAAAATGTTATATGTAAACGTTATTTAAATATTACAATACTAGTAAACAAAGAACAAATATCCGTTATGTAATTGTATGATACCATAGAATGCAGTACAAAAACTATTTAACTAAACCCTTTAAAAGAAAAGCAGTTAAAATTCTCCCACTCCAGCTTACTGGTTTATAAAAAAAAAATTCTGTAAAATATTGAATACTTACACATTTGTTTTGTTTAATTTATATTGTTATAATATTTAGTGCTCATAGTTTCACATCACTATTAATTACTTTAAACAGAATACCAGAATATAAGCTTACTCTATGCTTTATGCAATATGCAATTTTGAATATTGTAAGCCTAATGATAAAAATATTCTTTCATCACTTGCTAAAGCATGTGCAGTAGGTATACCTTTCCAGTAATGAAAAAAAGTTTGTCATGAAATTTATTAACTGCTTTCTTTTAACTTTTCCACCTCTAAATTGTAACTCTCTACATGGTGAGCTTTTCAATTGAAATTTGACAATTTTTTTTGGGGGGAGTAAACTTGATGAATACATTGATGTTGCAAATTCAAATGCTGTTTTTTTTTCCCCTTCTGTTAAATCAAGTATTGAATTCATTTGTTTGGATCAAACATGTGAACTAAAAAATTAGCTGCTGTTAGAAATATATTGTATCTGAATTTTAGTTTTTCTGCAACCTGTTTGTTTTATAATTTCTCTTTCCTTTTGGAAATTCTTCCACTCATTTAGTGACTCAGAAATAATGTACGTGGCTGATTGTGTGAACAATTGTGAACACCATTGCAAACACTTCGATGTGGTCTCAGAAAACCTACTAGGTAAAATTAAATACCTTGAATTAAAAAATAACTTACATAGAAAAACATAAATAATATAAATAGGAATGAACGAACCTGAGTTAGCTGTTGTCGACAAATACGTAACTGCATATAATTCCAAGAGAAACTATGTCAGAGAAGAAAACATGGGTGCGTGCACTTATGTACACGCGTTAGAAGTTATACTTCTTTGGCGTGACTGAAATAAAATTTTATTACGTATGCAAATAATTTATGTAAGTAGGAAAATGATAAAATGACTGAAGAAAGACATTAAATACAATTAATAAAGGTTTGATTAAAGAACATAATTAAATACTTACAAAAATTAACCTCAATACTTAAAAACACTTTCAAAATATTATTATAGAATTTTTGTCACTAACAAAGTTTTCACGGCACAATGGAAGTAAAATTAATTAATAAGATATATGTATTTACAATGAATTACTAATATAAATGAAATGTTTTTCAATTTGCTTATTATATGAACTGATTTTTTGTCTGTTTTAAATATAACCACGTGCTATGTTGTGTACTTTGCGTTTGTTTATAGCTAGACGATACGCGCATGCGTGTTAGGCCATACCCCTACCTAATTCACTGTTGAATTTCGTTACACTGTGCGCGTGCAACTATATGTGCATACATGTTGGGTCATACCCCTATCACGTTCACTGTCGTGCATGTGCAACTATACGCGCATGCGCGTTGGGTTATACCCCTACCACGTTTACTGTCGAATTTTGTTACACTGTGCGCGCGCAACTTCCGTTGCACACTAAACTTTTACCCTCAACATACTCAAAAGAAGTATAACTTCAATAACAGAACGACACAACACATTCAAAATTTAACATACATATGACTTAGAGTAGGAATGTAGTCAGATGACACCAGAAAAATGACACAACACAGCCAGAATTGGTCGCCAAACAGACAAAGAATAAGAATGAAATATGAAGAATATTACAAAAAACTGGATGAACGAGGACAGCACAAATTATAACAATGGCTGGAACAGATGTAAATATAAATGACACAACAACGACAATACAAACAAAAATAGCAAGCTTTTCAATGACGTTTCAGGAACTGAAATACATTCCAGTCTTCAGGCACACTATCTGTAGGTGTCTCTGACTGAGTGCCTGAAGACAGGAACACTTTCAGTTCTCAAAACATCACACCTGTTTTCATCGAATGAAGCTTTCTATTTTTTTGTCTGTTCCAGAAGGGTTAAATCTTTACTATATATAGAGTTCTAAAAACAGTTTTAAAATTTTTTCTCCAAGATTAATTAATGCACTCTTAGATCTGGATGGCAGTAATGGAATTAAGGTATCAGTTTCAGACTTAAATGCAAGAAAAAAATTTTTATTGTACTACAGTTAAATTAAAATTTTGGGCAAATGAAGAATTTTCAGTATGATGCCTGTTGTCATTCTCGTGCACTGACACAAGTGTATTTATCATGGTTTCAAGTTCTGTGCACTCATCTTGCAAAGTAATTAAATTTAAATTCAACGCCACTGAGCAGGTATTGTCAGAAAATAAGACATCATCTTCTAGCTCAAACACTACATCAGAATCCAGTAGTGTGATAGTGACTGTTGAAAGTGCGAAGTTGGCCACAGCCAGAAATGCGGTGTAGGAAGGGAACATGGTGCCACAGTGGAAATACCACAACACTAAAACAGACAACATGTTTCACTCGTGAAGAGTATAATAAAGGATTGAATTTCGCCAAAAACTAAATTTTCCCACAGAGTATCCCAAAGGAAAATTTTACAAGTATGCTGTCCGTAAACTATGATCACAACCTAAAAAGAACCCAAAACAAGTGTGAAACATATTTCCAAGTTAAATATTAACAACTTTCAATGAAAACCCAAAAGAAAACTTAGTATTATTACTCATTGAAAAAACCAAATAAAAATTTCAACTTAAGTAGTTTATTTTACAATACTACCATACCTTCCAATCTTTCCGATTTTTCCGGAAGTCTTCCGGGAAATGCTGCCATATATTGTTTTCCGGAAATATGTACATTCTTATGATTTTTAGTTAGTTGATTCAGTAAAAAATTATTTTTGAGATTATTTTACGTTAAAACACGGAAATTGTAGTGTTGTGACAGTATAGATCAATACTGATTTTGCCTGCATCCAAGAGTTCACATTACGAGAGGGTGACAATAAATTTTTGCATATCTATTGTTGGTTGAAGTTTCATTTTTCCGTCTGTGGAGTTTTTGATAGCTACCGGATTTGTTTGTGAATACGAATACGTGTGGACATTGATTTTACCGTGAACTGTTTCAATTTGAAGTCTAGTTGAAACATATGTTACAGGATTTTAATACTGTGTGCGGTAAAAGCTGTATATAACTATGTATGAATTACAATGTGGTATGTATTATGTCTATGGCTGGCCATGTTTTTGTGAGGTCTTGATAGGTTCATTATTGTCGACTCTGCAAAGTTTAAAACTAAAGATGAGTAGAAAATAGCAGTATTACTACCAGACATTCCAGGAATCATACAGTGTAGAGTTTCCATGTATTATAAAATCAGACAAGGGCGATAGGTTTGGCTTTTGTAGTATATGCCAATACGACATAAACATTGCACATCGTGGGAAAACAGATATAAGTGTACACGTTAAAAGCGCAAAGCATGTCGCCAACATAAATTACCAGGAAGAAAATCAGAAGATTTCTAAGTTCTTTGCAAAACCTGGAAATGCCGATTTGGACGTTACACGAGCATAATGCTTGTTTATTTCTTTTTTGGTAGAGCACAATATTCTCCTAACTTCCGCAGAGCATGCAGGTTTGCTACTAAAAAAAATGTTCCCGGACTCGGAAATTGCAAAGAAGTATGGATGCGGTGGTCGTACAAAAACCTAGCAATTGGTGATTGGTTGCATTTGTCACCTGATAAATTTATCTGCTTTGCCAGTAAAAGTTGATGACATTCTTGTGGACATTTTTTTATTATTTGGAAAAAAATTTCAAAGGGAAACGAAAGGTTACAAATATTTCAAGAGCTCCATGACACAGAAGCGAAGAAAATACTCAAGCATGTCTGTTCAAGATGGCTTTCTTTTGGAAGAAGTTTGTTAATGGTTTTTGAACAGTGGGAACCATTGCTTAGTTTCTTTAAGGGAGAGGTTGTAAATGGGAAACCTTCATCTTCGAGTCTCACCTCTTACAAAATCCCCAAACTGCAATCATCATTCTGTTCAACCTCTGATGGGATATGTCAGAAAAACATAAATTAGAAAAGGAAGAATTTGGGTTCTGCTACTGATTCCAGCAAAAAGAGAATTACTTTGACATCAGCAAACAGTGATGCTCCTATTCGGAAGAATACAAGTCCTTTTGTAAATCGGGAAGAAAAACTATTTATGTTCCTTTCTTCTGACCTAAATAAAGCATTTTGTACATTCCTTCTAGGTGTCCACCCAACATTTGAAAAACCGAATGTAATTGTTCAGTCAGCATCTCAACACATTTATATTTTGAGAGAACTGTTGCTTGGTTTTCTAAAAAAAGTATTGCTATAAAATTTTGTGAACCCAAAAGCTGTGAAAAGTTGCTCATTATTTTAAGTGAACTATCACTCGATTCAGAATCAGAAAGACCACACCGAATTAGTAATAGAAAGTAAAGCATCAAACATTGTGAAAACACTTGAAGGAAAGGAAAATGTATTTTTCTTTGCATCTGTCAGTATTTATTTTGTTACTGCATGTGACTACATTGTTCACAAATTCCCCATAAAAAATTAAGTCTTGAAAAATGCAGCTGTGGCAAGAGTGAATAATCTCGACAATGCCAACTTTTCTTCTGTTCGCTACTTTGTGGATTTGTTTCCCTTGATTTTGCCTGTATAAAAAGGTGAAACTAGGGATGCAGCTAAGGACGAAACTGAAAAACAATTTTCAACTCTTCAGATAGGCGACATTTCAGCCCTTAGTGCTACAGGAGATAGTGATGATGTTAAGTGGGCCAAGTTATGCAGGATTCGTGGTGTTGATGGCTTTTAAAAATACAATAGAATATGTAGAATAATATTAACCATCCTGTCCATTCCATACAGCAATGCAGAATGTGAGCGTGTTTTCAGTTTGGTGAAAAAAAAACAACACCCAGTTCAGATCCTCCATGTCTAATGACACTATAGAATCAATTTCTGTTTTGAAATGCAGGAAATCAGGCTTATGTTATGAAAAAAATTTTAGTGCAGAGTTCTTGAAGAAAGCCACAGTTGCTTCTTTAAAACCACAGTGTTCCATTTCAACTTAAACAGCAGAATACATCATCACATAGCAAAAATAGATAATAGTTTTATGACTCCATAGTGCTCTATCTTTAGTAGGAAGATAGTTTTAGCTCTTTATTTTAGTGCATATTTAACCAATTAAGCTAAGAACACAATGAAGATGTCTTTGAGAAAGCTACGGGCGCTAGTTACATCTTTAAAATTGCTGTACTCTGATGCTTCGTCTCATATTCCACTGAAAGTAGAAAGGTAATAAAATATTAACATATCATTTTTTTTAGTTATGTTATTAGTGTAGTAAAGCGTAATGGGCCTTTTTCATGTTAAGTGGTAGTATGTATGGTAAACCTGCATTGTTTAGTGTAAGTTTTATTAAAAAATTTAATAATATTATTGTGTTTACAAAATCTTCCTAATTATGATTTCCTAAAGTTGGCAGGCATGCAGTACCCAAATCTTAATTTAATACACACAAAATTTTTTTTTATTAATAACCTAGTACCGCAGTTTTTAGCGTCCAAACAGAATGGACCTTAAGAAGACTCGGAGCAATGGTGGTTAGTCCTTGGTCTAAACCAAGTCAACGCCAAGAAGAATAGTGGCTGGCCAGCCAAATGAACAAGGAAACTTGTTGGAAACACTTACAGCTATGGTCTGCAGCTCCTATACTGTATAACACAGATTCTACTTGGTAACTGGAGAATGAAACCTTTTTAGGTGTGAAACATGAGCTCTTGTAATATATGTTCCCAAATTGGGGTCAGCAACACTAACACTGACTAGCTTCAAGAAATGTTGGATTTTGTAAGGACCAGTTCAACGGTAAGAAAGTTTTACCATTTTCTTGTCAACTGCATTGCTAACATCATGAGCTTTACACAAAACAAGATCTCCTACCAGAAATGGATTGTCAATCCGATGTCTATCGTATTTGATACAGATTTAGAAATGAGTGCATTTTAAGTTTTGTAGGGCAGCTGTCCGAACCTGATAAATGTCCTTGGGATCATCCTGCAACACATCATTTAAGTGCCTGGAATTGGACAAAGGATTATTGGGCACATAAGTGAAAACAAGATTAAATGGACTTTTCTTTTAAGATTCATGCTTCTCATAATTGAAAGCCATTTTGTAACTAATAAAAATTCTTGTCCCAATTAGTATGTTCCATGAAAAGCAATGAGAGCTAAACAGAGGTTTCAGTTAAAACACTCTGCATGCGAGGGTGGAGGATTACATAGAGACAAAATGATATGAGGAATGCCTTAAGAAAAACATTTCACATAAAACTTTTGAGGCAAATTGAGAACCATTATCAAAGACAATTGAAGAATATATGCCAAAATTTTGAAATATACAGGCTTGAAGAGCACGAAAAGTGGATATAGCATCAGCCTTTCTCATAAAAATAAACTACACAAATTTGGAAAATGCAAAAAAACAAACTAATAACATAATGTTATGTGCTGACACTCGCACTAGACGCGAGCTCCATGCGCGGTTCGACTCTTAGGGGGGTGACCCACCTTGGCCCTCCCCTCCCCCCAGGCAGACCCGCTCACTTCCCTGTCGCTCGCCCAGCAGCCAGGGGAATGATTGACAGCGGTGACTTTGCTGGCGTCACAGCCACCCCTCCTTCCCCCTGCTGGAAAAGCTGACAAGTTTAGAGAATGGACACGAATATTCTGGAAATTAGGACTCTCGGCGCATCGTGCCAGTTAGAGAAATTTCTGGGTGATGGCCTACAAACCTATAAATATTGTAGCGGTCCAAGGGTCGGGAGTCTGTTCGTAGAAGTATTTTGCTAAGTACGGTAACCATTGCAAAGTTGAGGAAGATAGCGAGACGAGGTGTTTGTGGTGTGAACGGACGAGAGGGCGTGGAACCCGACAACTGAAGGCTACTGTGCATGAGGGCGCTCTGAGAACTCTAGAACATTGTGAACTGGTGGGATCTGGACTAAACTGAGGTGAGACTGTATTATCATGTGATCTGGACTTTATTGTAAATATTTGAACTGTCAAATGTGGATCTATAAATTATAAAGTAATTTATAAGTTTTGATACAATGTTTATTATGACTAATTTTTGTTATTTAATTAGATTGATTTCTTTGAGGTTACTGTAATTTGTACTGATTGAATTTATTTATTGTAAAGTTATATTAATTCGCTAGGGAATTATTAATAATTTTGTGAATGCTAACCAGAAAAATGTCAGCGTACATGGAAGCACTTCATGCCTTGATTGAAGGACTGAGTAGCCAAATAGGTAATGTAAATATAATAAATAGTGTTAAAGATAATGCTAACAAAAATGTAAATATTAAAATAAATAGTGTTGTAGATAGTGTTAATGGCAATGTAAATAGCCAGATGAGTAGTTGTAATGCAAATTAAAATGGCCAAATCAGTAGTGTTAGTGAATTGGTAGATAATAAAATAGATAATGTTAGCGAAGTAGTGAACAAGAAAATAGTGTGTGTGAGCGAGAATGTAGATTGAAAGATAGAAGGTTTTAGCGATATAGTGAACAATAAAATACGCTGTGTGGGCAAGAAAATTGACTTGAGCAAGAGAATGGACAGTGTGAATGAAAAGGTGGCCAGTGTCAACAGGAGGTTGGACAGTGTCAAGGGTAAGGTGGAACAGGAAATGAGCATCCTCAAGAAGGAATGGCAGGAATTCCTGCAGCAACAGGGGGAAGACATGCAGCTGCTGAGGAAAAGCTGAGATCGACCCCTACCAAGTCGATGACTGTGGGTGGCGAGGAGAAGGTAGTGGTTGCCGCCAGTGCCGCCATCGCAGGGGTGGCGCAGCCATTTTTCAGTGTGAATACTCCTCAGCCAGGAGTAGTTAAAAGTGTCACAATAAAGCGTACTCCCTATGATGAACAGACACCTGCGCTCAAATACCGGCACCAGTTCAAGATAGTTAATGTCCTGAATGGCTGGACTGGCGAGCAACAGGCGTACTACCTGGTGGCTGTATTGAGTGGATCTACACTGAGCATACTGCAGACCCTGCTAGAACGACATTGACTGGAGTACTCCACATTGGTGTCAGCTTTGGAGCTGCGGTTCGGCGACCAATACCTGCGACATGCCCACCATGTCCAACTGTGAAGCTGCATCCAACGACCAGGGGAACTACTGCAGTGGGCTTCTTCATAGACGCTATCACTGACACCAAGGTGCGGCAAGCTGTACGTTTGGCTGCACCTCATTACATGCAGGTTGCCTTGGCCCGAGCACTGGAGTTAGAGTCAGCAAAGCAGGCATCAGTGCCCTGATGCCCAGTGCGGGCAGTAATGCTGAATGAATAGAAGGACAACAGCATCAAGAGTACTCTGAAAGAAATGCAGACGACCATGAAGGACATCGCTTCCAGGGTCTGTGCTGCAGAGATTTGCCGTCCTCCATTCAAATGGCCTGAATGTTGGTTGTGTGGACAGCCGGGTCACCTGAGAGCCAACAATCCTTAGTAGCATCAACAACCACAGCAGCAGCAACCAGGAAGTAAGCAGCAAAGGTTGGTGATTGTTGGAGGGAAGGCCCCAGTGTTCTTGCAGGTCAGTGAAATAGGACTTGGATGCCATATTGGTGGAGGGGAGCCTAAATGATGTTCCTTGTCAAATGGTCATTGACACAGGGGGCGACTATAACGGTGGTAAGACTGGACATTCTCGGGCTGTCCCCCCAGCGATTATTCGATAATAGATTGTATTACTTCTATTTAACTACAGTAATGGGTGAGACCACACCAGTTAGAACCAAGAGAAGAGTACTTTTACAGTTTAGTAACCTTAACATAGAGCATGATATTTACATAGCATAAATAGAGGACGAATACATTTTGGGTGTTGATGTTTTGCGTAAGCTCGAGTGCTGTATCGATACTCGACCACGATGAGATTTATCTTTACCAATGAGCTGTCAATTAGTGTGTGATAAAATTACTGTGCTCTCTGTTTCTAGCAAAATTGTTATTCCAGGCGGATGCCAGGGAATATTTGTGAGGTGGTTGGGCATAATTGAACCACCCCAGAAAGGTGGCATTTTACCAGATGGTGTCATTGTTGCAATGACTTTGATTTTTTTAAAATCAGACGGTTTGCCAGAAAGAATGATTCAATTATCTGACCGTGCTATCCGTCTTGAGGAGGGGGCCATTATAGGTGTTTGCAAGCAGGTCTCACAGGTACTTCCAAATGTTCCAGAAGCTTCAATGCCACAAAATACTGAATGTCCTCTACCAAATGATCTGGGGGAACTGCTGACAAGGACAAGTGAAAACCTCAACTGGCGACAAGAGAAGGCTATCTCAGAATAGAACTAATGTTGCATGCCATCACATTGACTATGGTCTTCTCCCATTATGCATGTTAAAAAGAAGGATGGCTCTATTAGATTTTGTGTTGATTACCACCGCTGACACACTGAATAGCCTAGCAGGTTCACAGCGGTTTTCTACTTTAAACATGAAGAGCGGGTATTGGCAGTGGAAGGTGGCCCCAGAAGACAAATAAAAGACAGCCTTTTATGTCCAAGGGAAAGGAACCTGGTAATTCCAGGTTATGCCCTTTGGGATATGTAATGGCCGTGCCACCTTCGAACAACTGATGGAGAATGTTCTGCCCTTAGACATTTGCCAGGTGTACCTAGACGACATTTGGTCATGGGAAGAACATTTGAAGAGTACCTGACACACCTAGATTCTGTGTTTCAGAAAGTCACTGCAGCCAACCTGAAATTAGTTGTTCCTAAGAAATGCCACCTTTTCCAAACAAAATTAATTTCTTGGGCCATGTTGTGTAGGCCCATGGGATTGAAACAGACCCTAAGAAGACCGGAGCAATAAGAGATTGACCTCTACCAAATGATAAAAATGAAATGCAAAGTTTCCTGGTCTTATGTGCATACTACCGTCGATTTGTGCCCAGGTTCGCCACAATCACTAAGCCTCTGCATGAATTGACTAAAGCATAAAGATAATTTTATTTGACCCCGGAGTGCAAAATTTCTTTCAATAGACTAAAGTAAATTCTGATATCTCTCACAGTACTGGGCTTCCCAAGTAGAGTGGATGAGTTCATTCTGGATAGTGATGTTAATGATGTAGGTATTGGTGCTGTGTTATCTCAGATTCAGGATGGAAAGGAGAGGGCATTGGAATACTTCAGTTAGGTGCTACATAAGCCTGGGAGGAATTACTGTGCGATACGCAGGGATCTTCTGGCAGTTGTGAAGGTAATTGCACATTTTACCCAGTATCTTTATTGCAGACACTTCATCCTAATAACTGATTATGATTAATTACGCTGCCTGCTAAATTTCAAGAACCCGAAGGTCAAATAGCCCGGTGGATACAGCACCTGCAAGAATATGACTTTGAAATACATCATAGGTCTGGACGCCTTCACAGTAATGCAGATGCACTTTCCAGGAGACAATGCAAACCATTCTGTCGTCATTGTGAATGCCAGGAGGAAAAGTGTGGTGTATCGTGAAAAGCAAGGAGGACATGAATTCAAGGCCCGGCATCTTGCGATGGGTCACCTACGTGGAATTATAAGGACATAAGAAATGATCAGCTAAATGACCCCACCTTGCATCCAATATTGGGCGTCAGCCAAGATGGGAGAAGATATCCAGTTTAGGCATGACAGTCAAGGCATGCTGGGCACAGTGGAATTCCCTTGTTCTAAAGAATGGTGTGCTTTACAGGAACTGGGAATGTAATGATGGGAAACAAATGCATTTACAACTGGTCCTACCAGAGTCCCAGAAGTGCTAAGACAACTGCACAACATAGCAGTAGGTGGTCACTTTGGTGTAAATAAGACCCTCGACCAAGTTTTAATGATATTATATTGGCAGCATTTTTAGGAGGATGTTGAGAAGTGGTGCCGTCTGTGTGAGGCATGTACCGCGAGGAAGGGTCCGAGGGTTAAGGGACGAGGTCCCCTTCAGAAATACAATATTGGGGCCCCATTTGAGAGGATGGCAGTAGACATTCTCAGAACACTACCAGTCACCTAGAGGGGTAATCTTTACCTTCTAGTAGCACAAGACTATTTCACAAAGTGGCTCGAGGTCATACCAGTGCCAAACCAAGAGACTGGCACGGTAGCTAATGCACTTGTAGAACATGTATTCTCCAGGTTTGGAGTGCCACTTGAACTTAATTCTGATCAATGATGAAATTTTGAAGCAACTCTTTTCCCAAAGGTAACAAGGATTTTAGGAATGAAGTAAACTCGTACCACAGCATTATACCCTCAATCGTATAGGATGGTCGAGAGGCTAAATTATACCCTAGAACAGTATCTGGCGATCTTCTTAGAAGACAACCAGAAGGATTGGGACTCGAAGGTACCCTTATTTCTCCTGGCATATCATTTAGGCAGTCCACAAGTCTACAAGGCTAACTAACACCTTCAAGTATGCTGTTTGGGAGAGAACTCTGCCTCCCTGGTGACCTGCTGTTCGGACGTCAGTAGAAGAAGAAGTAGTCACCCCAGAATATGCCATTAATCTAAGTCAAAAGTTAGTCGACATTCATGAGTTTGACCGGAGGTACTTAAAAATTTATAGTGACAGAATTAAACCACAATATAACCTGAGAATGCCTGAAGAGACTTTTCAAAAAGGACAGCTGGTGTGGTGGTACAACCCTCAGATGCAGAAGGGATATTGCCCAATGCTACAGAAATGTAGAGAAGGCCCATACATGATCCTGAAACAATTAAAGCATGTGGGCTACTTGATTTCTTGTCAGGGCTCCCTGGCGAAGCCTTAAGTTGTCCACATTGACCGACTGGCCCTGCACAAAGGTCCTGATGTTGGAGAGTCTATTTGGGGTGAACAGACTTCAGGAGGGGGCAGTGTTACGTGCTGATTCTTGCACGAGATACGAGCTCCGTGTGCGGTCCAATCCGGTCCCCCAGATGGACCCGCTCGCTTCCCAGTCGCTCGCTCGGCATCCGCGGGAGAATGATTGACAGTAGCGACCTGGCTAGTTTCACTGCCCCC
>NQII01001054.1:255537-295481 GCA_002778355.1 Clitarchus hookeri
GAGAAGCCGATGAGTTTAGAGGATGTGCAAGAATATTCTGGGAACTAGGACCCTCTGCACAATGCGGTATTTAGAGAAATATCAGGCGATGGCCTACGACCCTATAAATACTGCAACGGTCCAGGGGTCAGGAGTCTTTTGGTAGAAGTCTTTTGCTAAGTGCGGTAACCAGGGAAAAGTCATGTGCGGCGAGGGACATAGGTGAAGAGGACGGTTGATGACAGGAGATTGCGAGATGATGGCAGATGAGGTGTTTGTGGTGTGAATGATGAGTAAAGGCTACTTTGCATGAAGGTGCTCGGAGAATTCTAGAACATTGCAGACTGGTGGGATCTGTATTAAACTGTGGTGGGACTATACGATCATGTGATACGGACTTTATTATTAATATTTGAACTGTCAAATATGGACATGTAAATTATAAAGTACTTCATTAAATGTAATACAATGTTTATTATGACTAATTTTTGTTATTTAATTATATTAATTACTTTGAAGTGGTTGTGAATTATACTGACTGAATTTATTAATTGTAAATAGCAAGAGAGATAATTTTATTGTAAGATATTGAGGCGAGAGTAGTTTCTTTGTATTAATTTTTAGTAAATTAGGGAATTATAGTTAACTCTTTTATTTAATTAAGACCTCCATCCCTTAACAAACTTGGTTTAGTCCACTGACGTTGAGAAAAAAGTAACAATATTATTAACTTACTTGCTTCCTGGAAAAGGACCAACAAAATCCATGAAAAGTTTCTGTTTAGGTTTCTCGGCAACTTCTAAAGAGAGAAAACCTAGGTGTGTGTTTTAAGCAGGTTTGCTCAAAGTACACTATTTACAATATTTAACTATTTCTAAATATTTTATCATCCATTCCTTTCCAAATAAAATTCCTACCAATGTCCTGAATGGTTTTAAATGTGCTTAGGTGTGCACCTAGAGGCGATGAATGAAAATAGTCAAAATCCATTGGTTTTAGCAGAATAGGCAACACTACAAATTTTACGTCACTGGATTTGCAACATAAAAGACCTTTGGCCAGAAAATAAGGCTTTTGTTCAACACCAGATTTTAATTTTGTAATAATTTTGCTTAGTTCATCATCCTTTTTCTTATGATCCTTGATATATTAATGTCAATGGAAACTCCACCAAAACGTTACAATTTGGAAGAACATCAGACTCGTCACTAGCTTTGGAATCATCGAACATGCAAAGGAAAGCATCAACCTCTACATTCTGTGATCCTTTAATGTGCTGCACCATAAATTTCAATGATGAAATCCAAATGATCCAGCACCTAATTTTGCCAAGTTGCCATGGATGAGCCGAAAGCCATGACAACACCTGTATCCAGGAGGAATTTTGCATGTTGTAAATATTGTAGAAACTTGTCAATACCAAAAACAACTGCTAGGCATTCTAATTGGTAAATGGTGTACTATTTCTCGTGGTGTGTGAGAGTTTGGGATGCAAATGGGGTAGGTTGACGAAATCCATCTATCTCCTGACACAAGACAACTCCTACAGCTGAGATTGAAGTGTCAGTTTGCAGAATGAATTCTTTAGAGAAATCCGGCATTCACCGAACTTAGGAGGAGGGGGGGGGGTGCATAATGTATTTTTAAGTGTGTCAAACAAAGGCTCTCTGCTGTTCCTCCCCACATATAAATTTTGTTGATTTCCCTCTTAACATGGTAAGTGGAGCAGCTTTTTCAGCAAGTTTGGGTATGAATTTTCCAAAGAAAAATACTAGACCATTCCAAGGAAATGGGCAAGTAGCTTTTGCATCCCGTTCAGCAGAAAATCTCTTATACATCTAGTCTGATTGCGGTCAGTGGAAACTCCATGTGACTAAATCGTATGGCCCAGAAAAGAAATTTGCTGAAGAACAAACTTAACCTTATTAGGGTTGACTGTTAAACCTGCCTTTTCCAAATGCAAAAGAACTTCCTTTAGGTGATCTAAATGTTGGTCAAATGATTCAGAATATATAACGAAGTCATCCAGATAGTTGTATACGTATTTATATTTTACATCATAAAAAATTTTGTCCTGAAGACGTGTGAGCACTTGAGCACCCGCGGCCAAGCCAAATGGCACACGAGTGAACTGATAAAGATTCCAAAGTACACAAAATCTGGTGATTGGTTTGAACTGTTTTGGCAAAGGAATTTTGGTGATACGCTGCATTAAGATCACTGGTGGTGAAGAATTTAGATTTTCCAAACCAATTGAAAGCCGAATGAAGGTCAGGAAGAGTGACAGACTTAATTTAAATCTGTTTATTAATTTCGTGGAAATCAATAACCATTCTTTGCTTACCATCAGGTTTCGGATCCAAAAAGGCTGGACTTGCGTACTGTGATGTGGAGGGTTCAATAACACCTTTATCTAACAATTCCTTAACCTGTTTCCTATATCCATTTTAGGTAGAGTTAGCCTATATGGATGTCTTGTGCCATAATTCTTGTCAATAAGTTTTATTTCAGACTCTAACAAATCACAAGACTTAATACTGACTTGAGAACTTTAGGAAATTGTTCACAAATTTTCTTTATACCTGCATGCTGTGTCAAGTCCAAATGCACAAACGGGTCAACAATGGGCTAAGATTCAGCACTTATTTCTGACAAGAGTTGTCAACTTTGTTTACAAGTTGGAAAAACAATTTTTTCCATTGGAGAAAACTTAACGAAAATGTGCTATTTCTGAACATCTAAAATAAGTCCTATGGATGCCATGAAATCGGCTCCCAAAATAAATGAGAAACTGAGGGTTATTGAAACAAATTATTTGTGCATCCAGGTAAAATGCCCAATCTTTAATTTAAGAATTGCACAGCCCAAAATATGTAAAGCTTCACGGGAAACTGTGTAACACTGAATTTCAAAAGTTTCAGCAGATTTTACCAACTTTAAGTTCATCAATTCCTCAAAGAGTTTACCTTAAATAATGGTGCACGCAGATCCTGAATCTATCAACTTATTAACACAAAATGGTCCCAAATTTAACTCAACACAAGGAGTAGCAGTATTTGGGACATCACTATATTAGGAAAATTTACTTAAAGACCTTATACTGTTTTCTTATCTCACAGGGGTTGTAGGGACCAAAAAGATGTTGGAAACTATGACAAAGATATGCTGTTAGTATAGGTGAGCATTTTAATTGAAAATTGGCAAAGTTGCCAGTTTGGCGGGGATGATCGCTCGCATGTCGTCCCCGCGGGACTGGATTTTGCCTGTAACTTAAAACATTTTGCAATAACATGACCAGGTTTCTTGCAATAATTCCAGGTGGGAGTAGTGCACGTCTTTGACGAATCCTTTATCTGCAGGCTTTTGGGAGGATGAGGTGTCTGCATCTACTGAACTGACGTCAGGCTCATGGGTTTTACCTTATCATAGTTGGCACCGGTTTTGTTTGGAAATCTGCCCTGTCCTAAATATGTTTTGCGTTTCTGATCAGCATACCGAACATTTTGAGAATGGATGCAAACTCTGTCTAATTCTGTGAATAAGTTAGGTTTATCAACAAAGCGCTCTCGAGGTTTTCAACCTTCCAAAATTGTATTGACAATGTCACTCTCGGACAATGACAAATGCAAAAACTACAGCAGCCTCTTTAATGCTACTAACATATACTGACAATAATTCATGTGCTCTTGCAACCGTTAAACATCTTCAACTGGAACTTTGTAAGTAATATTGATGGAATGAAATAATGAAGGATGTCTGCATGATTAAATCACATGTGGCATGTTGAGAAATGGCTAGTCTGGTTCTTTCTCTCAAAGGTCCTTGCATAAATTGATAATGATTTCCAGAAGTTAGGTCTTGGGCACCATTCTACTCTGGTGCAGTTTCACCGTGGTTTTTAAAAATTCCAAGTATTTTGGCACCTGCAAACCATCGGTGGCCAGGAATTCACGCAACATTCTTTCAAGAGGATGGGTAATTTTACTGAATTATGGTAACATTAAATTTTTTCCAGATGGCAGTACAGAAGCTGACATGAATGGTGCGGTACTGAAAACTGTAGTAGCATGTGGGATAGATGAAAGTTATTGGCATAGTATGATGTAAAATGAAGGATGTAGGGATGTGTGATACTGTGATGGAAGTGGAAGGGTTACCAACTAGGTTAGTTTGGTTGAGTGTTGGAAATGGAATGGTGGTGGACACAGTACTGACTCTAAAAGCAGCAAATTGCTCAATAACCATAGAGATATGAACATCAGATAAATGTTTCTGGGATTCATCGGCTTCAATATGATCAACAGCCTCAAATGGGCATTGCGCCTGAGCAGCAGTATGGTTCAGGGACGGACCCTGAATTTCAAAATGTTGGTCAGAAAATTTGGTTAAATTTTGAGCAACTCGACACTTGCTTGAGTGGGCTGAAATTACACGGAATCGTTTTGACCCATCTTTCTTGGGCACAAGCGCTACACATGTGTTGTAGGCACTGTTGCTGGACAAGATGGTATTGTCTAGTAATATCTCCCATATCTGAGTTTTAATTATGCACATTGCATTTTCTTTGAATCTGAAGAACTTTAGATAGATGGGCATATTTTTCACAGTTGGTACTATGTGAATGCGCATAGTGAGCTGTGTCTGTTCAGTTAACTTTAAATAATGCATTTTTGCCTTCTGTTATACCCAATGCATTTTAGCCTTCTGTTGTACCTGTTGCCACTTACTACGTTCCACTTGGTGCTTGTTTTGCGTGATCAATATCTCCTGGGGCACTGTCACACTGGTAAGTCATGATGAATTGTGTCAATTTTAATTTGTGTTTTTAAAGTAATTTTTATAAATGTGCTGTAGTTAATGTTTGCTTAGAGGCAGGCTGTCATTTAGTGTCTTTCCCAAATTGATGTTTCACCTACTATTCAAAGATATAGTTTGACACAACTTTAGGTATTTCACGGCAGTTGCAAACACTGCATTTTAATAATTTTTTTCATGTTTGGTGTAGCCACCTCAATATGTTTCCATCATTTTGAGCTGATAACACTGAATTGGTATAGAGATAATAGCACCCATGGCCCAATTTTAATGAATATTTATATTGGTCAACACAACTTTGGTCCTCATTGTGTACTCTATTTAGTTGACTAAAGGGCTTATGACCAGATTGTTGGTATTAGGTTTGTGATAATTGAACATTTTTTAGCTCGGCGATTGGTGTTTTATAATTTTTCTTTGGTATAAGGGCTTTGATAGGGCTTTGTGACTGCCCCTCTGTTAATGTGTTTGTATTTGCTGTAGTATTTTTTAATGGGTATTTTATCACTGCGAATTAGGGAGCTTTGATAGAAGTTGCCATTTACTTAACTGCCCCCTTCTTGTGCCTCGTAATTTTTAATAAGTTTTTGAGGGATTTTTTGTTTATATAGTAATTTTTAGATGTGTTGAGGTGTATTAACTAGCTACCAGAATTTTTAAAAGGGTTTCCCAAAACATAAAACAGTACTTGAAATAATGGGTAATCATTGAGATTTGCTGCAAGCTGTTTTGTGCAATGTGTTTGAAATAATTAAACACTCAGAAACATGTGCCATGGTTGGTAACACAACTCTCTATGAACAGCTGGCACCACTGACATGATATGTGCATGTTCTTCAGAGAAAGTTAAGTGTGTGCACAAATTCGACATGTACTCTCTCTCAGGCAAAGGTAAGACTAGGGAGTTTTGAGACCGGGGAGTATTGAGACAGTGGTGTTTACTCTCATATGCTGGTAGCCATTGGCTTCTATTATTTGTCATCTGAAGGCCTTAATAGTGTACCATTAATGATAGGAAAATAAAGTGAAATAAAGAAGAAAGAGATTAGTTATTAAAGTTAATTTATTTAAAGCTTGGTAAGTAAATTTATTTACTCAAAATTTGTGTTAATTTGAAAGACAGCAATCAATCAATAAGAAAATTAACCATGCCTATCTTATAAAGTAGGCTACTAGCTACCATTCTCACATGTTGTATAATGTGTACTTCTGAATATACTTTTTTTGGGGGAAGTTATGAGATGTCTTAAAGCTCCCTAGCCCAAATTTTTATTTTTTCTTAGGATTTTTAAAAGTACAATCTTAATTATGAAAATAGCATTAATTACATACTACAGAATAAGTTTAATTAATGTTTGTTCTTCATATGCTTAATGGCCTGTTAAGAAATATAGATAATTATTTTGAGATTTGTTAGTTTTTATGAAAGATGTTGTGCACCAAGTGTTCATGTAATATTAAAAAAACTTTTGTTTGCAGTTGGAAGTGTTACAATTATGCACTACAATAATGCCATTGCATTGGAAGAAAAAGACTGGACGTGAAAAAGTACCAGAAGTAATGTAAGGCTGCAGTAGAAGAATGCATTTCAACAGGCAAGCTCTGTCCAACTGCCAAAAAATTTGGGATTGATAAACATACTCTATCTCATTGTGAATAAAGTGATAAACAGATATTGTCTTTTACTCCAAACCGAAAGTGCTCACAAGTGTTTACCAACTAGGAAGAAATTCTGAAAGCGTAAATTCTTGCTGCATCTAAAATGCTCTATGGGCTTTCAGTTCTAGCTACTTCCAAGTTAGCTTATCAGTATGCAGCTGCAAACAAAAATAAAATGTTAAATACATGGGAGTTAAAAAAGCTAACTGGATATGATTGGTATTTGGGTTTCATGCATTGCCACCCAAAACTCTCATTAAGATCTACTGAAGCAGCTAGTCTGTCCCGTGCTACAAGCTTCATCAAAATATGTGTCTAATTTTATACCAAGATTGAAAGAATTTTGGAGAAAGAGAAGATTGAGCCACACCAAATTTAGAATGTCGACGAAACCGGTATTATTATGGTTCCAGACCACCAAACGTAATTGTAGAGAAAGGGTACAAACAGGTAGGAATAGCAACTTCAACTGAAAGAGGTTCTTTAGTGACAGTTTGTTGTGGTATCAATGCTACAGGTAACATTCTAGCTGGAGCGCCTCCTGGTAGTTCAGGAGCAGCTCATATCTCAGGTTGGATGACTGGTGAAAATTTTGTGCTTTTCCTTGATCATTTCATAAATTTTTCTTGGTGCTCAAAAAAGAACAAAGTGCTGTTGTTAATGGTCAACCATGACAGCATCAGTACCATTGATACTCTGGATAAGTGTATTTTATTCATTTAAGGCTTTCTACAACAAAGGAGCAGATTCATGGCTTCTATAAAATCCAGGTAAGATTATTTATATTTATGAAATAGCTGTATTAGTTGGAAATGCATTCCCACTCAGTTTTACTCCAAAGAATATAACATCTGGATTTCAAGAAACACGAATTTCACCTTTCAACCCCAAAATATTGTCAGATGAAGATTTCCTATGTTCTGATATAACAGATTGACCATTTCCACAGCCACAAGAAGAACCCTCGGGTGTTAGGGAAAATCAGATGATGCCTGGAGAAATGTAAGGTTCTGGAGTGAATGATATTACTATACCATCCATATCATTACTAGAAGAAATTCCTGGTGCTAGCAGCAATCATATTTCCTGTAACTTGACCCAACATCCATCTTTCTCCAGAAGGTGTATATCTGTTTCCAAAGGCGGCTATAAGAAAAAATGACTTCTGGTAGAAAACCTGCTACTACTAGAATGTTGACAGACATGCTAATGAAAATTCAAATTGAGGCAGAATTGATGGCTTGTCAGCAAAGGAAATATGCTGTTGCAAACAATTAATTATTTGCTTCACCAAAGAAAGAAGAAAATTGCTGGCATTGAAGACAACAGTGATAATTTTAGTTATGTGAGTGATTCTAACAAAGAAGATTCATGCAGCTCTAGGGTGTCCAGCAATCGGGAATGGTCGGACATGTACAGAATTTGAAATGCTTTGGGAAATGTCCAGGAATTTTTCACAATGGCAGGAATTTTTTCTGGATTATGAAATCTGCCTTAGAACATCAGAAACTGCACCAAGAGAACTTAGAATCTGCACCACCTTTAAATAATGGCATCAGAGTCATGTAGAAAAAAAGCAGGGGAAAGAAAAAAGGATGTCTGAGGAAAGATGAGGGTGACAGGTTGGTTTATTACAACAGGGTTTCAGGGAGGAGGTAGTATAGAAATGCCTGTTTTCTTCATACTACAGCCTGAGCTTGACCACCCCTGCATGCCTTGTTTTATACTGCAGATGTTTTTGTAACAAATGTTGTTTGTACACATGTGTCATGGCGGTTGTGTAATACTGTAATTTGGCTGCTTATGCAAGTTTACGTCTTCGACAGACAACTAACATGCTGATAAATTGAAGCAGAGGTTTTGGTTGCAATTATACAATGCAATGAAGTGTATTCATTTGGTGTGATGTAGGTATGTATTTAAACATTATTTAAAATGTTTGCCCAACTTTGGTTATAAATATGTACTGCCTCTTCTACTTATAACACCATTATCTGCTACATGTTTTCATATTAATCATGTGTAAAATGACAACATGAACCACAATTATTTCACAGGGCCGTGCGACTGTAAAAATGACATTAAAACATTCCTATTCCTTGTTGTGGAAGCAGGCCTTAAAGTGAACTGGGGAGCATTATTCTGTTGTCTGTTAACAGCCTGTTATGTTGCATTGAATAAGTTATGTAAGGACAAGCCGTATATTCAGTGGGAACAAAATACGTAACTTTGGACACAGTCTAATTTGTGGCATCTGGGGATCTTCATTGTTTCTTGTAAATAAATGTTTGAACGTGTGTTTCATTCTTGTGAGTAGATTTAATTTTACATGGGTATCATCCAGTTTCGTTGCAGCATTTACTAGCCATCAACATGTTAGTGGCTCGGGGGGAGCCACCATTTCATCTCTCTCTTGCCTCTCCCCTCCAGAATGATTCTTAGCTTTGCCACGCCCTTGACCACAGATGATTTATCCTCGGCCATAAAGTAGCCAATCATGCATCACTTACGGCTGGATGTGACATTGTGCCTGGCACAGATACGTGTAGAAAAATTGGTTCAAAATAAACAAATTATTTGTAAATGAAATATAATTGAAAACTAGTTCACATGGAGAGCCAGGTGTGCGTGGTGCAAGGCTCAGTATAATCGTTTGACACGTATAAACATAGGTTCCGAACTGCATCAAACTGCTCTCAGATTTGTGGCATTATTGTCTTAAGAGTGAAATAATTTTTCAAATAAACATAAACCTTATAGATTTGCACTACTCTGACAGTAGATACCTTTTATTTTATGCTTTATTGGCCTAATAAAACAAGTAAATTAAGTCTTCAAAGGTGGACTATAAACATCAAATTTGAAGCATCAATTTCAAATTGCAATGGAGGAAGAAAAAGTTGGTAACTTGAAATAGATTTTAATCAGGGTTTTCAAAATATTTAACTCAACGCGTCACTCCTGCTCATATATTCCTATACAATAATTGTTTGTTTAAGTGAGCTCTACCACCCCTCAATGTTTGTCCCATGATTTTGGAATCATCCTGTATATATTTGTAGTGTCTACATCATATTTATAATATTTTTATAGTGCTATCCACCATCATGTCTGAATTATTGGCCTAAGAATTACTTAAAAGCACAAATTCTGAGGCACTCCTCAAAATTTTTTTAAAATTATGTCAGATTACGGTACAGCCGCTATCTCTATACCTCTCTTCCTCTCTCTCTCTCTATCTCTCTATCTATATATATATATATATATATATATATATATATATATATAATGTGTGTACATCATATTTATAGTATTTTTATAGCACTATATGCCATCACATATCTGAATTATAGACCTTAGAATGACTTAGAAGTTTTTTTATAACTGCCATACTTTCTTGTCACAGTTGTGATTAAGCTATATGTTCTTACGGCGATGGAGATAATTTCATGCTGCATAATGGTAAAAATTTTTTATGCGGTTTCAAAAATTGACACTTTTCCGCAAGCCGTTCCACTACGCGTGGATGAAGTGTATTGTAATAGGAAAGTATGTTGCCCATGTGACACAATTTTTGCCCAAATGCTGGTTTTCAGGATGGCAGGAAATAAGTTGTGTGATTGTTTATATTTACTGCAGTAGGCATCTTCTCTCTTGTTTTAATATTGGTCTGTAATTATTTATTAATGTTAGCATAAATTTTTGTGAAAATCTCTTTAAATACTGTTATTTCAAGCAGAGATGATATTTGTAATTTACGTAATTTTTTTCTGATTACAATGGTTTGTATTTACGAGCCCATCTCTGTGTATGCTAGTTGAAATAGCAGGTTTACAAGAATAACTAATTTATTTTACGATATTGCGATGTGATGCAGCGCGATGGGGTGTAGCCAGAGTGAGGCAATAAATACGTCACAAACGTTCCTTTTTTTGGCGTGGTATGATGACAGAGAAGAAAAAGCTTTAAATACTTACTTTTGTAAAACAGAACAAAGCAAGAAATGCAGTATGTAACACAATAAAAACACTACTTACAGTCATTTATCTCTACAATGAAAGTAACACTTAAATAGGAACCATTTGTTATTGAAAATCTTTTCACAAAATTTTTACGTTAATAATATTGTTGTATTGTTTGTGCTTTTTAAGTTTTAAATGCGGTTTTACCCCATATATGGTCTAAAAATCCACTCTCCTCACTGATAGTAATGTATTTTCTCTTAAATATACATCAATATGGTCTAAGATGACTATCGTTGCTGACCAATTGCGGAAATCGCATTGAATTTTGTTGGCTGTTGGCGTCGGACGTGTTGTGCCGCATCGTGTCACTGTATCGTGAAACCAGTATTACCTACAACAGAAACATTCACAAATAAACTACATGACTTTTACTCTACTTTATAGTTTCTCGTATAATATTTTTGGTGTACAGGAATTCTTAGGGAAAAATGGGAAATGTACGGGAAATTCAATTTACGGTCTTGCTACACATCCTGTACATGAGAGGAGGAAGAATGTAATGACCTTTATGTGAAATCTTTTAGTGATGTTTTGATTGATGACTTTTATCTTTTTTTTTAAATTTACCACACACAATAGTGCAATGTATTTCTTTGCCTGTGTTACGGAGAGATTTCCGGTGGGCAATGAATTTGGCGTTTTGTTTTGCGACACATTAAGATGTAATTTTTTCTACCCAAATAATCCTGATGAATCAACAGTTTCATTAGCTGTTATTGTCTTTAAGCTACCGGCACCATGTATGCCATTAGTAGGAACTCAGAGGATGGGTAGATCTTAAAATTTTCCTTCTCTTTTGAAATCGAAGTGGATCACAGCGTCGTGTTACGTGCAACAGTCATGTTATGCTCATTTGTCCGCAATGAGGTTACAAGATCCCGTCCAAACCAATGCATTCAGGTTGTGCATTGGTGTTACGTTATGATGTTGTGTTGCAAACCCAACTTCAGGTGGCTTCTGGCTCCTTTCCCCATCCTCTTGTCACAGAAGAAACTTTCATGTTCTACTGTAGTTCTTACACAATAGCAGTTTGGATGTTGTAACATAAATGTGAAACCTGAGAATACTATTGATTCAGGGAAATTGTCGGACAGCATATTTTGGTTCATAATAATTAAGTATTTCATGATTAAAAGTGATGTCTACTTGTTATAGATGCAAGATGTTGCTTAAAAGTTTGTGTGCACAAGGCTACTTATAAACTATTTGCCGTACCAAGTGCGTCTGGATGACATATCATTTTAACATAGATATTATTTGTCCTAAAAATTATTCCAATGTAAAACAATGCTTGGTTTTAATAAATTGATAACATTTTTTTTTTTGCCTTGACACTGAAGTGCAAAGGGAGGCACGAGACAGAAAATGGTGAGCCCGAAAAGTCCCAATGTTTACAGACTAAATATAAATTATTGTTATCACAATTGTTTAACATGGAAATATGTTACTTCAGAAAAATACAGAGCTCACAGTAAATCTAAAACTCTAAGAACTTTGTTTTATTCTTACAAGTCACCAGAGGTGTGTCAAGGTTAATGAGGGCTGGAGGTCTTAATAAATATAAAAGAGTGACATTGTCTTGGCTTCTGGACTGGAGCCGCATCTTGGTTTCTTAAACTCCTGAAGATGCCTGCTGCAAGGTATGGCGAAACATCAGTTTGAGAAACCAAGATACTGCTTCAGCCCGGATGCCAAGACAACCTGCCTGATACTGAGCGCTAAAGCATGCAACCTTCAATAAAAGAGCTAAATTAAATTTTTTTTTTAATTTACATATGATGCTAAAAAATACACTCAGCTTTTATTTACAACATTAACTACTTATCTCTACTATTAACACTTAATATTCTCCGTGAGCATGATAGTCAATGCAATCTCATTACTAATTAAATTCTTTATCACTATATTTATATTAGCTACAGTCACTTAATCCACACTTCTTATTTGCACATGTTCAATCAAACCGTATTTTGCCATCATTCTAAATGTCTATCACTAATGCATCATGACCAACAGTCCCTTCTCACTTTACACAGTCTTTGCTCCTGCTGGTCACTGTTTTTCGCAGCTTGCCGCTTCATTCCGCACACCGGCGCTTAAGGCAGTTCTAGACTCCAGTATCTTGACTCGGGGGCATGCCATGGCATATATAGATCAGCAGTGTTGATCCAGAAGATTCCTCGCACCCCGAGCTACACCAAGGGAGGTGAGGGCGATGATCCAAACATTCTTGTAACAATAATCAAAGACATTCAATTTTCAAGGACAGGAGGTGGCAAGAGTTCTGATTGGTTATCGCAGCACGCCTCAGTGTAACATAATGACTCTTTTGTAAGTCGGCGCATGTGCACATCTCCAGTTACTGGTGATTGTCCTGGAATACTGCACTGGCACATATCAAGTGTTAGGCGGTGCACCCTTTCTTATTGCATGCTCTTCTCTCATTACTGATGATGCCCGTGAAACACCGTGCTTCAAACATTCAAGGGGAACAGGTCAAGGGAAGCGATGGAGAGCGGCTGCATGTAACATTACCCCCTCCTCAAGTCTCTGCATCCCGAACAGACCCTAAAACATCCAACCTTCATAGAGTGCCAGTTGATCAATGTGGACAACCTTAGGCTGTAGCTAAGAGCCTTGACAACAACTCTGAAATACCACATCATTGATCTGCTTCAGAATCTTGTACATGCCTTCCCAACATCTCTGTAGCTTCGGCAGTACCCGTTTCATGTCTGTGGGTTCTACAGTCACACCATTTATCCTTGAAATCCCTCCCCTGACATTCTCCTGATATACCACGACTATTTTGTCACAGTTTATTCTGAGGTGCTGTCAAGCAAAATCATGAATGTAGACTAGTCTATAATGTAATTGGCTAACATACTCTGGGGTGACAGCTGCCTTTTATATCGCCTGACCAAACAGCAGGTCACTAGGGAGGCGTAGCTCTTTTCCAAACAGCATCCTTGATGGTGTTACCCTTGTGGACTTGTGAACTGCCGAGTAGTAAGCAAGGAAAAACAATGGCACTTATGAATCCCAGTCCTTTTGGCTGTCTGACGTGAAAATTGAAAGATACTGCTCAAGAGTTCTGTTAAACCTCTCGACCATTTCATCGGACTGACGGTGTGATGCTATAATCCTACTCTTCCTCATCCCCAGAATCTTTGTTACGCCTCGGAACACAGTAACTTCAAAATTTCTCCCCTGATCCAAATGGAGTTGTAGTGGTACCCCAAACCTCAAGAAGTCGTGCTCTACAAGTACATCGGCCACAATATATGCTTCTTGGTTTAGGAGGGTAATGACCTCAGGCCACTTAATAAAGTAATCTTGGGCCAACAGTAGATATTTATTACCTCTCTGTGACAGGTAAGAGACCCAGGATATCTAATGCCATCCTCTTGAACGGGGCACCAACATTGTGTTTTTGAAGGTGACCTTGTCCCCTCACCTTTGGTCCCTTCCTTGCGGTGCAGTTGTCCGACATTCTGCACCATTCCTCAACATCTCCCCTACAATGAAGCCAGTAGAATGTCAGTCTAACTCTGTTGAGGGTCGTATCAACACCAATGTGACCACTGGTTGCCACCTTACACTGCCAGTACCAACTCTTCCTGTCCAATGTAGAAAATCATTGTGAACTTGCTAGGTTGTTCAGTGTGTCATCTATCCTTGGAAGTTGATAAGAGTCTTTCTTCTCACATTATTAAGCTGCCGATGATCCACGCGAAACCTCAGAGAGCCATCTTTCTTCTTAACAAGTAGAATGGGGGAAGACCATAGACTAATGATGGTTCTACCACATGTAACTCCTTCATTTCCTTCAGAACACACTCAACTGCTAGATGTGAAGCTAGTGGTAGTCATCTTGGTGGTTGCTTTATACATCTGTATCAATGCAGTGGCAGGTTACATTAGTCATTCCAAGGTCCAGTGGTCCACAGGAGAAGGCATCCCTATTTCTCTGTAGTAATTCACATGCAGCCTTTTCCTGCTAGCCATTTGAGGTTTTCTCTTGTTTTTACTAGAGTTGAGTTGAGAGATTTGGGCGACTCTTAACAATGAGGTCTTGAGAGAAGATGAGGTTGAAATGAGGTGAGAATGGAGCAGTGCCAGAATGCAAGGGTGTGGGAAATCCCTGAGAAAACTCGCTGCACAGCAGCATTGTCTGGCACGATTCCCACTTGCGAAAATCCGGAGTGACCCGGCTAGGGATTGAACCCGGTTAGCATATGTTACTAGTAGTTCTTCAATTACTTCTGGTAGGAGCGTTCAGTTGGTTTTACTCTAGAAGCTTCTGGAACATTTTTAAGACTCTGTGTGGCCTGCTTGCAAATCCCTATCATGGCCCCTTTCCTCAGGACAAAGAGTGCTGGTGGACTAATTAATGATTCTAACTGGCAAACTGACAGAGTTTGAAGAGACTAAAGTCGGTGCTAGAATGACACTGCCTGGCAGGATGCCACCTTTCTCTGATGGTTCAGTTAGACCCAAACATCTGAAATATTTTTTTTGGCATCTGCCTGTAATGACAATTTCACTAGAGGCAGGTAGCACAGTGAGTTGACAACAGACTACTGGGCAGTTTGTTGATGGAAACAAATCTGGCCATGTTGACACAAACTCTGTACTGCCTACCCGTAGCACACCAAGTTAAGTATTGATAAAGCACCCCAACCTATGTATTATATCAAACCCCAAAAGACATTCATGCTCTTTTTCTGCTATGTATATATTGTGCTCTAGGCATAGTTCACCAAACTTCAAGACCACTCTTCTCTTACCTTTAATTGGTGTGGTCTCACCTGTTACCATAGTAAAATAACACTTTTCCATGCTGTTGTTGGGCGATCGCTGGTGGGAAGACCCAAGGATGTCTGGCCTTACTATTGTTATGGTTGCCCCAGTGTCAGTGGCCATCTGACAAAGAACATCATTGAGGCTACCCTCCACCAATATAACATCTAAATCCTGTTTCACCAAACTTACCTGTAAAAACATTGATGCCTTCCTTCCAGCAGTCACTGCTTTGCAAATGTGTTTTACTTTTACCGTCCTCTTGCTGCATACTGTCCCGGTGCTGCTTGTGCTGCTACTGTTGTGGGCAGTAAGTACTCACGAGCCCCGGCTATTCACATGACCAACACTTAGGCCGTTTGGGGGTAGCAAGGCTCTGTAGTGTGGATCCTGGAAGTAATGCCCCTCATGGTCGTCTGCATCTCCTTCAGTGTATTCTTGATGTCGACACCAGTCTTGCTGACTTTACCTCCATTTCCCAGGCCAGGGCAACCTGCATGGTGTGGTGTACAGCCAAGCATACCGCTTGCCATAGCTCTGTGTTGGCAATGGCAAATATGAAAAATCCGACTGCGATAATGTTGCTTTCCTCCGTGGGGCACATTTCCAGAGAGTGATGGAACAAGCATACATTGTCCTGCTATAGCTCCTGCAGTGGCTCCCCTTGTCTTTGGTTGCAGCTTCGCATTGTGCATGGTGGGCGTGTCGCAGGTATCAGTCACAGAAACGTAGGTACCAGTGTGGTGTAATTCAGTCGATGTTACTCTGGCATGGATTATAGTATACTCAGTGCAGGACCTCTCAGTACATCTGCAAGACAGTAGGTCTGCTGTTCGTCCGACCAGCCATTCAGGGTAGCAACTATTTAAAACTGGTGCTGGCTGGACCTTTGTCCCCATTTATCTTGTCTGCATTTGTGGTGATAATGGAACCCTGCTGCAAAAGAAATTCCTGCCTTTCCTTCTTCTTTGCACAGATTTCTTCATTTCATTGTTAATACCGTCTACTCTCTTACCAGCACTGTGTACATCCTTTCATTTACACTGTCCACCTTTTTTTTTTTTTTTTTTTTTTCGTAACTTTGATTTCAATTCATTTTTGGTCTGTGCTTTGAAAGCTACATTTNCTGTGCGCCTCCCATCAAGGCAAACCAGGTTCAATCCCTGACCAGGCCACTCCGGACTTTCACAAGTGGGAATCATGCCGTACGATGCCGCTGGTTGGCGGGTTTTCTCAGGGATCTCCTGTTTCCTCCACCCTTGCATTCTGGCATTGCTCCATACTCAGCTCACTTCACCCTCATTGGCCCTCAAGACCTCACTTTTAAATGCTGCCCAAATTTCTTCACTTACTCACTCATTAATTCATCTTATTCACTAACTCGCTAATGCCTTCTATTTTCATATCTAATTTACATTTAGTGTCTATTTTCTTATTTACATCATATATTTTCTTATCTACTAAATCACTGACATCAATTATTTGGTTATTTTCATTCTCATTAACACTGTTTACTTTGTCGTTCATTCTACTTATATGATTGTTTACAATTTCATTAACACTCCTTATCTGGTTATTCACAAGCTATTTGCACTTGTGCTCACACTAACCATTTGGCTACTTATGTCCTCAATTAATGCTTGCATTGCTTCCAGTTCTGCAGACATTTTTTACATTAGCATTCACTGCATGCTTGCACAAAACATTATTAATATTGCCGCCAGCAACTATTATAATTAATTAATTTTTTTAATGTAATTAGTTACTAACCTCTTTGCTAACTTCATTGACAAGATAATGCTTACATCCCACTTCTAAAACCAGTGTTACAAGTCGCCAGGGGCATATCCGAGTTCAAGAGGAATGGAGGTCTTAATAAAAAATAAAAGAGCAAAGAGCTAAACTTAAAGTTTTAAAATTTATTTATAATGCTATAAAACTATATGCAGCTTTTATTTATAACATTGAACTACCTATCTCTACTATTAACACTTACTATTTTCAGTGAACACAATATTCAATGTCAGTCTCAATACTAATTAAAGTCTTTATTACTCTCTTTACACTTGCTACAATCACCTATTCCTCACTTATTATTTACTCATATTCAACCAAACTGTCTATTGTTATCATTCCAAATGTCTGTCACACATTCAGTTCCATAGTCCTGCCAGTCAGTCTCACTCTCCACTCTACAGATGTTTGCATGCTTCACTCTCGCTGTTGTCACTTCTCGTCACTTTGTTGGTTTTGCACACCTGGCACTCAAGGCCCTACGAAACTCCAGACACTCGACTCAGAGGCATACCATGGCTTATATATATTAGCAGGCCTGATCCAGTAGGTTCCCCGCTCCCCGATCTGCACCGAGGGATGGCGGCTCGCATGTAAGTTAGCACGCACGCTTATCCAGTTACTGGTGATGCCGTAGGAATATTGCACCAGCACATGTCAAGTATTACGTGGCAGCCCCTTTGTAGCTGCGTGCTCTTATCGGGTTAACTGTGATGATCTTGAAGCATCGTATTTCGAATGCTCAAGGGAGGCGGGTAATGGGAAGCAGGGGAGAGCAGATGCATCTAACAATATATTTGTATTTTACACATGCAAAACAAGTCATTTTGTGGAAGGCATGACTTAGGAAGCGTGCCAGAGTATGCTGGCCAACAGATTGTAACACATTGGCTGCTCCGCTGCTCTATCCCAAAAGTATTACTTGTTATGTATTTTTAAAAGTAATTTTTTCCCTTATGATGGCTTGAAATGACTGGTTTGAAATACAGTAAACTCCGTATTTATCGGGGGTGGCTTAATCGGGTTGTGGCGTGACCGTGGAGCAACCAGTTCAAAGTCAAATATTGAACAGCTGCGGCCAGTCGCACGCCACTGCTATTAATAACCCATGCACTCGCTGTTAATTACCAGGCGGCAGTCTAGTGATGTGGTACTGATTGATTTTACTATTAAAATTGTTCTGGTACTATATTTACACACATTTTTAACAGTGAATATATGTGAAACTTGGAAGTATTAGGACTTAGAGAAATTGTCAGACAGCACATTTTCATTCATAATAATAAAGTATTTCATAATTAAAACTGGCATCTGCTTGTCAAAAAGGCGAGATAGTGTAGTTTACAGTAGTTCGTACAAGCAGAGACTATTTATAAATTAAACATAGCACCAAGTGCAACTGGATGACAAAATATCACATTAACATAAATATTATTTGCCGCAAAATGATTGCATCGCAAACAACGCAGGGTTTTAATAAATAAAAAAAATAATAACACTTATTTTTGCATTGTTGCTGAAGTGGGAGGGGAGCCAGGACAAAAAAAATAAAATGATGTACCGGCCCCAGAAAGGTTTGTCCATTGCAAGCCGAATCCAAATTATTAGCAAGCAGAATCGCTTTATACAGAAATATGTTACATTAAAATATTTATTAAGCTCGCTAAAAATTTAAAACTGAGAATTTTTTTGCATATTTGCATTTTACACATGAAAAACTAGTCATTTAATGGGGGCATGGTTTCCAAAGCAAGCAGTGCACCAACAGATGGCAGCACAGTCGCCTAATTTTGCGGCTGTTGCAAAAGTATATTTATCATGTCCTTTTAAAAGTAAATTTTTCATCTCCTGCGGGCTCAAAAGAACTCGGGTTTGAAATATATTATGTCAAATTAATGTAGAAATATTTGAAAAATACTCTGCGATAGATGTGCTGTCTTTTCAATTAATATGAAGAATGCACATGGTGACGTTAGCAGCAAGCACTAGTTACGGCCTATGAAGAAGAGACAAACGAAGCTAAACTATTGCATACAGTGTTCCATTTCATTTAAACACCTACAAATTATTCTACAACAAAGTTGAAATTGTTACACTAATAACAGCTCTTTTGTAATGATATAAAATAAAATACATAGACTTTTTGTCTATGATCTCCTTCCTGCCCGCATATTTCTCCGATGTTTGTTGTTCAAATGTAGGCTGTCAAAATAACCAATGTGGAATTTCCTTGCATTCGTTCACGCATTAGCTGATACAGGATTTTGTGTGTTTTATGAGGTTAATATCATTTATGACGGTGCCACACATTGGCTGTCAAAAAATGTAATTCTTATTTGAATATATTATTTGTTTACTTAACATACGNCCCCAAATTGCTTTAACCGTGAATATTGGTTATCCGTGAACCCTTAGCCAGTCATTTCCCCGGAAAATCAGGAGTTAACTGTATATTCATTCAAATTAATGAAGAAATATTTAAAAAATACTCTATGACAGATCTGCAGCCTCATTGAATTAATGGTAGCATACAAATGGTGATGTTAGCACCAGCTAGAGCATATCGAGAAGCAAGGAACTAAGTAAAATAATCATACACTGTTTAATTTGCAATTCATTTGAAACACATTATTTTATAATGAAGCTTAGTTTGTTACACCAATAACAACTGTTTTGTGATGACAATATATATATATATATATATATATATTCATTTCTCAGATGTCTGTTGTGCAATGGCAATGCTGTCTGAATAACAAACATGGAATTCTCTTTTAATCGTTCATGCATCAGCTGATACAGGAGTTTATATATGGGGACATTGTTAGTTCTAATGATTGTACATTTTTAAGCCACACCTATTGTTATTGTTTTGTGATGTTGTTCAACATTCGCATGTCTGTGATTTGCCATACACTCTATTCAACCGCCATAGGCCATGACAGTCCCTAGTTCTACCAACGTCTCTACATGTATATAACATATTTACCAGCTATAACACATTACCATACACTCAATCTCCCTCTCTTTACATAATGTATGTGTCCTTTTTCACTACTACAAGTTAAGACACTGCACTACAGCCTTGTGGCCCCATCTAGCCATGGCCTTTAATCATCCGGGAATTCTTGGAATTCTTCTTGTGGAGAGCCTGGAGTTTGTGGCCTCTGTGGAGTTGGTGGCTTCCGCTGAGCAGCCTCTTCACTTCCAGGTTGAGGAGAGACCATCTTCTCTTCAACTGGCTGAAACGGTTGGTATGACTGCCCTTGTATCTACTGCCTGAAGCATGCCATGGGACAACACCATACTCTTCCCTTGGACAGGCCTCCTCATCCTCTCATCTGCCTCTGTTTCCCACACTGCTACCAACTGCTTCCAATTGCTGCACACATTCTAGGTCCTAGTTGCCGACCTGAACCAATTTGTTTGTTGGAGCACCCTGCCATACCTATGTAGGTCCGTGATCCAAACATGTGCTCCTGGGTGTAATGGGTTCAGTTCATACTCCCCATGCCTAGCATCACAATTCCTCTTGGATCTCTCTTTGATGTGCTGGTCGCGTGTTCGGAATTGCTGAATGCTGGGTGACTTTCAATGTGGTTGCAGTGAAGAATTTGCCTGTGGTAAGGTAGTACGCAATTTCCTTCCAAACAGTAGTTCAGCTGATGAAAAACCGGATTACAGTGGTATGGCTCTATACACAAACAACGCAAGATTAGGGTCTGTTTCTTTGCACAGAATTCTCTTCGCAATTATCACTGCACGTTATGCTTGACCATTAGATTGTGGGAATTTGGGACTTGGGATAACATGTGTGATACCCGAATCCTTGTGCAAACTGTTGGAATTCCCCTTCAGTGAACTGGGTATCATCATCTGTGCAAACAGTCTCTGGTGTTCCGTAATGAGCAAAGATGTTCTTCACCCTCGAAATCACTGCCTCTGATGTAAGGTGATCTAGTTTCACCACTTCAAGCATCTTGAAAAGTAATCTTGTAACACAAGATAATGCACATTGGCCAATTAAAAAATATCCATCCCCACTAGCAACCATGGTCTGCCTGGTAGTGCGGTAGGTTGCAATGGCTCTGCATGTTGGGTCCTCTGTTCTGAACACTGTTTGCAGTTTTCCACCAATATTTTTATTTTTGTTGTGATATTTGGCCACTGTACAGACTCTTGTGCCCTACAATGACATTTAACTTTATACAAGTGGCCCTCGTGTATTTTACCAAGTATGTTTGTACGTAACTGTCCGGGGATGAAGATGTGTGATCCTTCCCTAGTGATTCCTTTGTTGTATGCTAACTGACCCCTGAATTGCCAGAACTGTGAGTGTTAGCTACTGAATCCTTGCAAAATACATACCTTCAGAGCCTGGCATTCCTTATCTCTCTCTTGTGCTTCCTTTGTGTTCTAAAGACCAACATCTGAGAACGGGAATTCCCTTGCGACAGCTTCCACAAACAACTCTTCCTCAGCGATGTCGCAAAGTTCTGTCATCGCCTGATCAACAGGAGCTCTTGACAGTGCATATAGTACAAAGAACTTCTTCCCCGCTACATGTTCCATGGTGTAGTCATAACACATGAGGCGCATCCTCATCCTTTGCAGCCTTGCTGTCAATTCCGTTTAGCGACGTGGCCAGCAGTATTATTAGTGGTTTGTGATTTGTAAATATCTTGAACTTGGTGCCCAACTCATAATAATTATTTTTGAATTTATCACATGATCAGGTAATTGTCAATGCCTGCTTCTGTATCTGTGAATATCGTGATTCACCCTCATTCAGACTTTGCAATGCAAATACCACTGGCTTCCATTCTCCGTGTTGATGCCGATCTAGAACACTCCCTAACCCATATGAGGAGGCATCTGCCAACACTCTTATGTCTGTACCCTGCCGATACAACACTAACGTGGGCTGCTGAGCTTTCCTCTTTCAGTTGCTTCACAGCATGTCACTGGGGTTCTTCCCACACCCATTCTGAGTCTTGATACAGTAATGTTTGTAGTGGCTGGGTTTTTTCTGCCAGTTTGGGGATGAATTTCATCAAAAATGTAACCATACCCAGGAACCTTGGGCATTCTGCCAAATTAGTTGGTTCTGGCATGTTCTTAATCACTTAAGTCTCGTCTGAATCTGTCTGCACTGTACCTTCTGTTATTATATGTCCCAATAACTTCACTGTCTGAACCTGAAACCTGCACTTTGACTAGTTGAAGATAATTCTATCTGTCACTAATTTGCTGAGCACTTCTTCCAGTTGTGGTCGTGTTCTTCTGCTGTATGACCACATACTAATATGTCATCTGCATGGTTAACGACACCTGTCATGCCCCCTACTAGCTGCTGTATTTAACCTTGGTAATGCTTAGGCCCTGAGTTGATTCCAAATGGTAGATGACTGAAGTAGTACCGTCCAAACAGTGTGACAAATGCATTGATTGGTGCATTAGCTTGTGTCAACGGAATCTGCCAAAACCCATTCAATGCATCTAATGCCGAGAACAAATCTTTTCAGTTCCCTGAAATCCACACAAATTCTTACTGAACCGTCTCTCTTTGGCACAAGTGCCACTGGTGCACACCATTCTGTCAGCTCCTCGATAGGTGTTATCACGCCATCCCATACCATTCTGTCAAGTTTCTCTTTCACTTTGTCTCGGAGGCCAAACGGAACACATCTTGATGCTACAACAGCATATAGTTTGGCATCATTATGAAGCTGAATGTTGTACTTCCGGTGAAACTGGCCTAGACCATCAAAAACTGATGGAAACTTGTCATTATAGCAAAACTCTTTCCCAGTTACTTCCTCTGCTTTTTTCAGTAATACAATTTCTAATGCCTTTATTGCTGGGCGGCCTAGTAATGGCACTAACTGCCCTTTTACGACAAAAATGTCCTATGTTACTTCCTGATTTCCATATGAGAGAGTTGTGTGATAGTACCTACTGCATCATTAATACACGAACGTTTGCCAAAAATGTAACACAAAGAAGGATACATGTGATTGAAATGAACTTTATTCCATAGATTAGGTACATGACAATACACAATTGATTAGGAATGCAGAACTGTACATGAATCTCCCTCCACATGGTTTGTATGCGAGTCCACAAATCATCAACAGTGGTTGCTGGAGGACCATGATGAACAATTCGCCGACCAACCATATCCCAGACATGTTTAATGGGCAACATGTCAGGCGAATGTGCAGGCCAGGTAAGCAGTGGTACCTGTCGTTCATTGAAGAAGGCCTGCATATTCCTAGCCACATGTGGCCGAGCATTGGCTTGCTGAAATATGGCATGTGGAGTTACCTGAAGGAGGGTCAGTACCTAGGGCTCTAAAACCTCCCAGATGTAGCGGTTGCTGGTCAGATTGCCCTCAAAACGTAGGAGTAGTGATAGAATATTGTAGCCAATGGCGCCCCAAACCATCACATTTGGCGTTTGTCCACTATGCTGCTCCACAATGTAGGCCGCCAGATTTCTGTCACCACGGTAGTGTCTAACACATATGCAGCCATCACTGTACGACAGATTGAAGCAGGACTTATCCTAAAACACTACATTTTGCCACTCAGCACTCCAGCGATGGCGTTCACATGCCCATTGCAGTCTGAGGCATTTGTGGTTTCTGGATAATGGAAGACGACGCTATGACATGTGTGCCACCAGTCCAGCCCACAGCAGACGGCGTCAAACCGTTGACGCAGACAGGTTCACACCCATTGTAGTGTTTCAGTGTCGAGTCAACGCTGTGGTCACATTGCATGGTCCAGTACCCGCTTGTCGCTGCGTATGACCCTATTCTCTCCACTGATTCCACACACGCATCACTGTCATAGCAGTATGCCCTGTACGAGCCAAAATGTCATGGTATGACAAACCTGTTTCCTAGAGACCGATCATTCTGCCCCATTCAAACTCACTCAGATGCTAATATGGCGCCCTTTGATGCCAATGAGGCATACTGGCACTTTTTTTCACTTTGTTTGATGGCTCTTCATTGATTGAGCTTGGCATAACACTTTCCGGTCACACAAGAAAATGTGCTGCTGGACCTACGTATACACCATTTGTCTGCAATCATAATCACTCATTGCTGGTAGACTGTTCTACACATCCTTCAAGTTTCGATCCATTCTGGCCATTCTTTCTGGGTGTTGCAATTTTTACAAACAATAGTGTGTTTTTCCTGCTCCAAAAAGCTTCCTGTCTGTTTCCTCAACCACTAAATTCAAGTCTCCTATCACCGTCACATTGGCTCCTGTATCGACATTCTTAATTTGATGTACCAAGTAATAATTCTTCTTAAGAATTTGTTGTTTTAATGAGGAAGAATAATCTCTCTCACCTAATTCCTGCACCTCCTATGTGCACAGTATCTACCATAATGCCCCACTTTGCCTTGGTTTAGTACCACATTTAGGGCATTTTGAGGTTACTTTGTTATTGATACTGCTTCAACCTTGCTGTGCAGAATGTTTTGCCCCTTTGTCATAGTTCTTGTCCTGCTGGTCTGTGCTCGTACAAGATGATGTTGCTGGTGTACCAGTTCCACCTGTTGTACTGACGTCAGATCTTGGTACATCTGAAGTGATTGTGATGAGCTGGTCTTTAAAGTCCCGCAAGTTACATGATTCGGCCATCTTGAAAACATTGTTAGTATAAAGTCATCTGGTTCACTATCTTACTGGCATTGTTTGAAAAACTTCGTTCATCCTGTTTTTTTAACTGTAAAATTTTGCCTTCGCCGCTCTGTATTTCTATGCATCTTCTTGTGAGAATGTGAATCATTCAAGCATTTTGCCCACCATACAATACAGTAACATGTTAACTTGGCTTTCTGCTGACTTCTTGTTCAGACCACTTTCAAACAGTTTTATCCATTCCCAGCTGATCAAAGTCATTGTTGCTGTAGTAGAGGTCATTGGTCACTGTGTTCGTCCCGACATGAACATGACTGCTACCCGACATTTCAAACCTCCAAATTACACTTTTTACATCCTATCATCTGCGTAACAGCAACCGCTGCCACCATGTTATGTAATGTTCAACATTTGCACATCCACAATTCATCATACACACTATTTAGCCACCATCGGCCATAACTGTCCCTATTCCTACCAACGTCTCTACGTGTATACAACATGGCTATAACACATATTACCTTACACAGCACTTATTATAAATGTGTTACCTGTGACCATTGAATTATCAAATTTAGAAACTTATAAACTTATATGTTGGTTATAAGTGTTGTAGAGCTTCATTATTATCGTAATTCATTCAAAAAGAGACTTCAAATATGAGATTTAGTCATATTGAATTAGATTATATGTTTAGAAATTTTCTCTTTCAAAAACAAGTACTTGTTTCATACCCAGTTTCATTTTAAACATTGAAAACTTCAGCAAAGTAAGCTTACTGTTCATAAATTTACAGTATTGATTTAATTTTAATAAAAGGTTTTTAAAAACTCTGCTCTGTGGTGGTGCATGTAGCTGTGCTCTCGTGCTCTAGCACTGACCATATTTTCATTCATTTTGATGAATATTTTATTCAATCAAAGTTTCAAAGATGAAGTATTATTGACTCAAAATGTATGCTATTTTCTTTTAACATTACAATATTTCTTAGTTAAAGCTCAATTTTGTTACCAGAGATAATTATTTGCAGGTTTTTAGCCTCGGGCACACCGCCTCAGTGCTCTACTGCGGTTGAGTACGGCTGCTGCTGCTGCTTCAGCCAGTCCCTCGCACTGGCCGGAGCTGCAAAGAAACGGGGTAATCTCACCCTTATATGTGCCTCCTCTGTGCTTTCTTAGCTTCTGCAAGGGGGCAAGCAAACTCAACACCTCTGCGTGCTTGCTTCGTGCTGCGGAAAAACGTTGAAACTAAACTCGTCGTCACTCAAAAACTGTCTACTCAAATAATTTCAAAATTTTACTCACAAGTCACTTATATTTTATAACCATGATGCAATCATAATCTCTTTTTTACTGAATATATTTTCAATGCAACAAATGGTAAAACAATGGTATGTTTTGATTATTTTTCTGGGCGTGCACAGAAAAAAGTAGCAAGCAAGAAACTTTTTTGTTTTTAGAAATACAGTAGAATCCCGATAATTCATATTGTCAAGGGACTGAAAGTTTAATATGAATTATCGAGATATTCAAATTAGCGGGATTACCAATAATCAGGAGCAAAAAAAGAAAACAAACATAATAACGAGATTAATGCAAATTTGCATTAATATGTAATGATAAACGCATGGCTACGTATTATGTATATATATGTACTGTATATATAAATCAATAATTACATCAATAAAAAACACATTAAAAATCTACGTTTAAAAAAATCTGTAATTTTCTTTTGGTGCAAGCCTTGCAGACGGGTAATGTCGATGGCTTTGTCAAGCATGTTCAAAGTAGAAAATACTTCATCGCCAACGTCTGATTTCGCTAAGAAATGGCGCACGTTGTTGATGTATTGTTTAGCCACTTTAGGTGTAATTGTCAGCACATCATCTTCGTCATCACCTTTGCCATCAATGTCCTGAGATGGAGCCAAGATTTCGTCATCAGTTAGAATCCCCGCTACCACTAGGCCATCGTCAAAATGGACGAAATCTTCAAACGTTATAGCATTTTCTTCATTTTGAGGAAGACGATTCCAATTTGCAGGGCATTCTAAGTCTTGTTCAGTAACTGCTGATGAAAGTTCCACCTTCGTGAATCCACAACACGAAAACAGTTTTTTATTGTGCTTTCGCTAGCACTTTGTTACGCCTTGTGAGCAATGTTTATGGCTGAAAATGTGATTTTATGATCCTCCCCATCCTCCATGCTGTTAAGGAGTTGCATCACTACTTCCTTGCGGTAAAAGGTTTTGAACGTTTTTATTATGCCCTGGTCTAGAGGCTGCAGCTTAGAAGTAGTGTTGGCAGGCAAAAACACAACATTAACATGACTGAGCGGTGGGGTATTGTTGTGGGCCGTACAATTATCCATGAAAAGTAGAATTTTTCGCTGCCTTTTCTCCATATCAGCATTCACTGATCGTATCCATTCCTTGAATAATTCGCCCGTCATCCACGCTTTTTTGTTTGCACGATAGGTCATCGGAAAAGTTTTTATGTTTTTAAAACATCTTGGTTTGGCTGATTTGCCTATCATGAGCGGTCTTAATTTCTCAGATCCATCCATGTTGGCGGCCAACAATATGGTTACACGTTCTTTACTATTTTTTCCGCCATGACACTTTTCTTCCTTAAAACACATTGATCGGTCGGGGAGACACTTATAAAATAACCCCGTCTCATCGGCATTAAAAATGTTGTTGGGCTCATAAGAATAGATTATTTCTCCCAATTCGTCTTTCCACTCATAACAAACATCGGCCAATACACTTGCACTTTCCCCACTAAGCTTCTTCAATTTTATGCTGTGCCTTTTTTAAACCTATCAAACCAACCATCACTTGCACGAAAGTCTTTAATTCCCATTTTTTTCTCCGAAAACTTTTACTTTTCTGTTAAAATGTTTCCTCCAACTGGTACATTTGAATTCCGTGCTTGCACAAACCACTTTTTTAAATTCTCTTCTAGTTGTGGATACTCACCAGTCTTAAAGCGCTTTACTTTGCTGTCCGATGTCTGGGAGGCGATCTTGTCCTTGTTCTTCAGAATTGATGTTATTGTGGAAGGAGGAACGTTATAACGTTTGGACACGTCAATTTGTTTATCACCACCGGCCACGGCGTTAATGTTTTCTTTTTTTTCTCTAATGGAAAGACACTTATTAGCTCTTTTCGGAGGCATGGCTAAGACCAAACTGACTAACTTTTCACTTGTTCTGTTCCTTCCTACCCTCTCATAACCGTAGACCGGACAGCAAGGCGCCTCTTAGTTCTGGGAATCACAGACACATCGCCTCACAGCCTACTCGGCGTCATTACCTGCCCTTCAAACCCTCCTACGTCCCTCAGTACCCTTCCGGTCTTTTTTACCCTCCCCGAATTGCATAAATCTAGAGCTGGTATACAGTCTAGGGTTAAAAATATTACGAGTTAACGAGATTTTTAAGTTGGAAATAAGAATTATAAGACGTTTTAATTGAGCTCGAGCACCAAAATAAATACGTTTTATCGAGGGGACCGGAATGCATTGTTTTTTACGAATTAAAGTGATTTTCTCAAGGGACTGGCAAGTTTATACGAATTAGCAGGATATACGAATAATCGGGATGCAAAATATCGGGATTTCACTGTATATGTGTTATATGCATGTGAAATAAAAAAGAAAAACTAAAGTTTATACCCTTTTGAAATATAAACACTCGTGATTTCCTTGTTACGGTATATGGAACTTCGAAAATATTTCAGCCGTATAGGAAAGCGCCAGCTATGAACTTTCTGCTCTTGATTATCTTCCATTACTCTTCTTTAATCTTGTATCTGAATACAGTTAAAATAGTGTTTCTAATTATTAGTTAAATGTTTACACTGTAGCAATTTATAAGTTACTTTCAATTTCAAACTGCACTTGCCTCGCCCAATCAAATTCACAATTTAAACTGTAGAAAATTAGGGTTAGAAATAGTTTGCCATAATTGTTGTCATTTTACAAACATTCATACTATACATGCATTTAATCCTAATTAATTCATGCACATATAAAATATAGTTGACAGAGATGTTTTCTAGATTTTAAACATTTTAATCCTTCGCATCTGTCCATATTGCTATAGCTGAAAATAAAACCTATAAATCAGTGCTTGTGACAACTAAACAAGTGTTGTGTGGTATGTTCAGAAATCTTAAACCCAAAATGTAACTTATGTTCTGGAATGAAACTAATATCTGTAATTAGTTAAGCTCTTTTTTAGTATTTGAAGTTGTTTAGTTTTATATTTTTAAGTTACGCTTCTACTACACTTTGAAAACAAATTCAATGAAAATTAGATTATGTGAAACATTAAACCATTTGGTTAACTTGTAGCTTAATAATGTAGAGTTGATAACCCTAAAAGCTGTTTGTTTAATTTGAATAAAATACAATAAACAAATCCATAGATCTGCATAACTGCCAGAAAATTTATAATTCATTGCTCACTGCTGCTAGGTGTATTGAGAAAAGACTGAACAGTTATTGTCAAGGTGACAAGAAAACATTTTTCTGTAGTTCTTAGCTTTATTTATGCTCTAATTTGTGTTTGCAATTAAAATTCACTTGTTTCCATTGCATATAAAATAACGAACCTCAATTATTCTGAATTTTAATTATTATGTCTTTGGAAGATAACAGTGTAAACACATTTGTTTTAGTTATAATAATTTAGTAAAGCTAATAGCTTGCTAACAAAACATTATACCGCAATTTTTTTTTTAAATAGCTTATGCAAAAAAATCCAGCTTTGTATGAGAAAATTACCTATTAACTTAGACTCGAGAAACATCTGAACATCATAACCACATGTGAAAAAGATGGCAAATTAATTTCATTATTAAAATACAAGAAAATTGCGATGTTGGACTTTAAAGCACAAGCCATCCAAATTTTGTGTAAAGTATAGATACTCTATGTACGAGGGTTATTTGGAAAGTAAAGTCCGATTTCTTATAAAACATAAACCATTACAAATTTTTTCAAAAAACTTTTTTTTATTTAATTCTTTATGTGTTTCTCTGTTTTTCTACATATTTTCCATATTTTTTTAAACATTTGTTATAACGTTCTACAAGCTTCTGTATGTCTAAGTCATAGACGTCTGCCGCCTGTGAGGATAACCAGTCTGTAACTGCTTTCACCTCATCTTCTATGGCGAAGCGCTTGTTGCCTTTAGGTAGCGGAACAAGTGAAAATCGCTCTGCGCCAAGTCTGGACTGTACGGTGGGTGGTCAATCTGTTCCCATCCCAAAGATCTGATCAGATTTTGGGTGTGAATGGCAGAATGGGGTCTGGCATTGTCATGCAGCAACAAAACTCCAGAGGTCGGAAGGCCACGTTGCTTATTTCGTATTGGGCATCAAAGTTTAGTCAGGGTAGCGCAGTAAGCGGCTGCATTGATTGTTGTCCCTTGCTGCATAAACTCGACTAACAAGACTCCATGTCTATTCCAAAACACGGTTGCCATAACCTTGCGTGTTGAGATTGTCTGCTTGGCCTTGACTTTGACTGGTGATGTTGGGTGATGTCATTCCATTGACTGACGTTTAGACTCTGGGGTCATGTGAGAAACCCACATCTCGTCCCCTGTGACAATCTTCTCTAAAAATTGATCACCTTCCTTATGATATCGGTCTAATAAATCAAGAGCACAACCCATTTTTTTTCATTTGGTGTTCCTCAGTACGCAGCCTGGGAACTCAACGTGCGCACAATTTGAGAAATTGCAAATTTTTAGAGACAATTTTGTTCAAAGTTGTTCTACCCACATTCGGAAATTCCAATGCTAAAGTTGAAATTGTGAATCGCCGGTCTTCACCGATCTTTTCGTCCACGGCTTTGACCAAATCTTCTGTGATCACTGATGTTCGGTCTGATCGCGGTTCATCATGGACATTTTCTTGAAAGCTCTCACCCACTTACGCACTTTGCTGTCGCTCATCGCATTGGGGCCATACACTTGACTTATCTGTCGATGTATTTCCGCTGCTGAAACGTTCCTTGCTGTCAAAAACTGAATGACTGACCGTATTTCACAATTGTTTTAAACACTTTGAACTGTCACTGTAAACAGCACACTGCAACAATACCGATGCAAATGGCGTAGTTTCACGAGCAAGGCATGCCGAAAGTCGGTGCACATGCACGTTACAATGTTTGCGCGACATTCGATTAGTTACGGCGATTCGGACCTTACTTTCCGAATAACACTCGTACATTTTGAATTGTTGGATGAAAATTACATTTGTCTTGAATTTGAGTTGAAACAAAACAAACTTCTAACCCCTGTTTAACAAAGTGAGGCCATTTTCTGGGAAACTGAAGGATATATGGCGAAATTAACATTAATTAAAGTGATAATTTTTTAATAGCAGGTAGTTAAAATTTTAAAACTGCTGTTATTAATATTTGGTTGCATGTGCTGCCTTTAGATGATTTCAAACGTGTGATGCGAATTGTGATAATTTTCAATTCCACTACATCTTTGATGTATAAACAAGTAGTAAAATTGCTCACATTAGTGCTGACACATACGTAATGTCCCAAACACGTTTTACTACTTCTCATGGACCCAGTCAGATTTTAAAATGACACCGAGCGTTATCTTTATGACAACCTTTGCAAGTTTTTTGTCTTATCTCAACTAAATAAAAGACAAATTGTAATTTGGTATGGCCAAAAATGTTTCACGTGGTAGGTACTATTTTTTTCCCCCAAGAGAATAACTTGGAAAAATAGTAAAATCACAAAATGAAACCAGTCATGAATTCAGATATTCAATAGAAAAAATGGTTTCTTTAAGTAAAGTTATCTAACATACCATTTAGTTTATGAGATAAATTTAAGACTGATAAGTGTAGTTTTAGCAAGAAGGCAAACATTTTTTTACTATATGTAGATGGCCACGTTGTTACCCACTAAATCTATATTTTCGTGATGGGTGGGATGAGATGTCTTACCTATATGCTGAAAAAAAAAATGGTGAGAAGGTGTTTTGGGGGAAGGGGGAGTTGAAGCTTAATACATCCAGAGCACGGGGTTTGTTTCAACTGCTGGCCGTCACTGACTCTGATGGACACGTACAAACACATATATTTCCTGTGTTGTTTGTTACATTTATTTATTTTATAGAGTTACCTAGTTGCCCTCTCCCAATATGATTATTGAAGTAGATAAAATGTTCTTTATCTCTCAGCAGCACACAGTATTGATGTTTGTTATGTAAATTTTTTGGTGCATTTTTTATTGTTTTAATTTTGGTGATTTTGGAAATTTTTCATAAATACACTGAAGAGCCAAAAGAACTGGTACACCTGCCTAATATCGTGTAGCCCCCCCACCCCCACCACCACCCCGAGCAGGCAGAAGTGCCGCAAGACGACGTGGCATGGACTTGACTAATGTCTGAATGTATGCAAAAGGCAATTCACACCATGAATCCTGCAGGGCAGTCCACAAATCCAATCTGCGCCAATTTGAGAAAGGGTTGCACGTCTGTCACGTTTAATGATTCTAGTCAGTCGTTGTTTGTCCCATTCTTTCACAATCTTTTTCCGGCCGCAGCGATGTCGAAGATGTGTTGTTTTACTGGATTCCCTATGTTCACTGTACACTCTTGAAATGGTCGTACGCGAACATCCAAATGTTATCGCTACCTCAGAGATGCTATGTCCTATCTCTTGTGCGCCGACTATAACACCACGTTCAAACTCACTTAAATCTTGATAACCTTCCATTGTAGCAGCAGTAACCAATCTAGCTGTTGACCGCATCGCGTTAACTGATTGGTTCCATACCTCTGTTATATGCATACGCACGCCTATACCAGTTTCTTTGGCTCTTCAGTGTATATCTTTAATGTTATATCTATACTTACTATTATGTTTCTCATAATACTAGTTCAAAATGTTTATAGTTTAGAGAAAGAGTGCGAGCATCTCATCAGTCTTTTCAAGTAGCAATGAAGACCTTGGAGAATCATTATTCAGGACACTTGGAAAGAACAGAGGAACAACGTGTAGCAATTCGAAAGTGTTACGCACCACGACTGGCTCGACTGGCACTGGAAAGCACATCAATGTGTGACATGGTTCAGTATGGTAAGTGTTTGCAAAGAAATTTTCGGGCTAGAAGCATTTTCTTCTATGAAATAACTTTTTTTGTTTTACTGTTTAACATAGGTATGCCTGTACTTGGTAAAGAAATTGGTCGTGGGCAGTATGGTGTTGTGTTTGCTTGCGAGTCGTGGAGTGATGCTGGACCATGTGCTGTGAAGTCGGTGGTACCTCCAGATGAGAAACATTGGAATGACTTAGCTATGGAATTTTATTATACAAGGTAATAAATTGTAGAAAAAGTTTCTCATAGTATATTTTAGAAATTTGTTTTATTTGAATAGCCATGGGCATCCAGACTAATTAGCCCTGTGGTTTCTGGAACATTAGGTCGCAGTGTGCAAACTTATTTCTAAACCACTGCATGTGATAGAGAAATCTATGTTAGTTACCACTGAACTCTTACTGACAAAAGGCAAACCAACAGATTGTTATTCAACTAGTTTAAGATTATAATTATTACATTTTGAAAGCAATGAGTCTAAACACAGCAACTTGTATGAGGACTATTTCTAAAGCAAGAAACATTTTAAAATAAAAATTAACATCTAGCCATTGCTGATATTTAATGTTTTCTCAGATTTTATACACCTTCAGCTACTTTTCCAGATAGTTTCCATTCATGATCAGACACTTGTCGTAGAATGAGATAAGATTATGTAGACCTGTGTTACAGGACTGTGTTGCCTGAGAGGATAATTCCTGAACCGTCGTTTACACTACTTTATTGGTGTGGAAATGCTTTCTGGTGAGGAACCTTTTCAGATGGAGGAAGACATGGTAGTCTGATGGTGCCAGGTCTGACATGTATGGTGAGTGCTCCAATTGCTGCCAGCCAAAAGATTCAGTTAATGATTTTGTCTGGTCAGCAGTAGGAGTCTCGCGTGGTCCTAAATCAGCAAAACTCTGGCAGACAACATGCCATGCCATTTATTCCATATTGTGTGACAAGGTTTCCTTAAGGTTTGACAATGCAGCACATTTTATAGTTGTCGCTTGTATCATGGAAATCCACTAGCAACATGTCTGTCCCAGAACACTGTAGCAAATCAGAAACATCAAATCACTGGCTAATTTCTTTGTTTTGTGTTTCTCAGTAAGAATCTTTGGAACCCATTGAATGCACAACTTTGTGTAGTCTAGGTTTTCCATCACAGTTGTGTAGAGAACGTTAAAATGTGTGAGAAATTTACTGTTAGAGTAGAAATGGTGAATAGTCTGTTTCCTTGAATTGCTATGTGTACCGCACTCACAAGATCGTCGTCGATTACGCAAGACCTGCCTGAGTGTGGTTCATCATGAACGTTCTCCTAGCCTTCCATAAACAGTCTTACCCACTTGCAAACTTTGCCACCACTCATGGCATTCTGACCGTACACTTCATAGATCTGACGATGAATTTCTGCAGATGTCACATTTCGTGCTGCAGTCAGGAATCGTATAACAGACCTTATTTCACAGGTGGTGGGCCATTCAATTTTCCTTGTGAACCTTTCCATCAGTTACACCTCTGGGAACCGTAGATGTGCCGGCAACATGTGTCTGTTTGCAACGGATGCCGGGAGTCACTGCAAATGTGCACTATGACAGCATGCCCCGACCTGGCACCATTAGACTACCACTTCTTCCTCCATCTGAAAAGGTTCCTCACTGACAAGCATTTCCGCACTGACAAAGAAGTGAAAATGAAATTTCAGGAATGGTATGACGTGGATCTACAAAACCTTCTCTCACACTATGATAAATGTTAGAACATGTATGGAAACTATATGGAAAAGTAGCTGAAGGTGTATATAATATCAGAAAAAGTTAAATACCTGCAATGTTTAGATGTTAATTTTGTATTTTAAAACAATCCTCATTTTAAAAACCTCCCTCATTTTTATGATAAAAATTACTTAGCTATAGGAGCAGGCATTCTGTTGTTAAAAAGGCAAGAGCCAATAATCATTCAAATACAAGTGTGTTTTCATTAATTAAAATATTCTATAATGAAAATAGTTAATATGTATGAGGCTGAATCAAAAAGTAGCATCAATTTCTATGAAACACTTTTTTTTTTCACTGATGCTGTATAAATACACATTTGACATTTTTGTATAGTCCCCCTGCATGGGGATGCAGTTCAACAGTATCATTTAATGATCTTCTTCCACTCTTTCTAAAAAGAAGTGTTGCTGTTACTCTTAAACCAGGTGTGCATCGCTTGCTGGATCTCGCCATCCGAGCTAAACCTGCAACCATCCATTTTCTCCCTGAATGTTACTGGTCTTCCCTGATTAAGGCATTGAGAATAAATCAACTCAGACAGGTTAAATTCGGCCTCCTTAGATCATCTGGCTCTCAAGTCTGATAATGTCTGACATGTAACTCATGTAGTATCCGTAGTACTTTTTCATAGTTTCGTAGTTCTTTTAAGTGTAAAAACTTGTGTGAAAATGCCATGCCTGTTAATCAATTACAGAAGTAATATGTCCCTTTGTGGATTTTCAAAACTGTAATTTAAACTGTTAGTTTTGGAATTATGATAACGAGATCCCCTGCCACCACACTACGGCTCCTTCAGGAATTTTGACATTTATTATAGTTCAATTACGTTTACATCAGTAATGTTCTCAATTACATCAAAATACTGATTTTCTTTCAGACTTATGTCAATAATGTTTACAAAACTATAAATAGTAGAACAAAGGTGGTAGGCCTCAATGGGAGCTTGGGGTCGATTCTCTTTCTCATTAGTGTTCTAGAGCACTACCAGTTATAATTTGTAAGATAAAATACTCCCTCCATGGCAGATGGCTGGGAGCAAAAGTAGGGGCAGAGGGGTGAGAGACTCCCTCGCTGCCTGGATCACATATGTGCAGCCGAAAATGGCAGGTCGCTCCTTCCATAGTTTTAAGTTTTTTGTTACATGAAAGAATCTTATACTGAATACACTTGATTAAATATGAAAAATAATGTGATGATATAAAAGGCGATGAGATGATTATAGAAATGACATGAAACAACAAGAACTTAAAATGAACATTATCAATTAAGGTGCATGCATAAATATAAGAGGGTTATTCGGAAAGTAAGGTCCGAATCGCTATAGCTAATCAAATGTTGCGCGAACATTGTAACGCGCATCCGCACCGACTCCCTTACTCGTCAAACGACGCCATTTGCATTGGTATTGTTGCAGTGTGCTGTTTACAGTGACAGTTCAAAATGTTTAAAACAATTGATCAGCCCGTCGACTGTGAAATACGGTCAGTGATTCGGTTTTTGACAGTAAGGAACGTTTCAGCAGCAGAAGTTCGACAGATAAGTCAAGTGTATGGCCCCAATGCGATGAGTGACAGCAAAGTGCGTAAGTGGGTGAGAGCTTTCAAGGACGGACAGGAAAACGTCCATGATGAACCGCGATCAGATCGACCATCAGTGATCATAAAAGATTTGGTCAAAGCAGTGGACGAAAAGATTGGTGAAGACCGGCGATTCACAATTTCAACTTTAGCATTGGAATTTCCGATTGTGGGTAGATCAACTTTGCACAAAATTGTCTCTAAAAATTTGCAATTTCACAAATTGTGCTCACGTTGGATTCCCAGGCTGCTTACTGAGGAACACCAAATGAAAATAATGGCTTGTGCTCTCGATTTTTTTGACCGATATCATAAAGAAGGTGATCAATTTTTAGAGAAGATTGTCACAGGGGACGAGACGTGGGTTTCTCACATGACCCCAGAGTCTAAACGTCAGTCAATGGAATGGCGTCACCCAACATCACCAGTCAAATTCAAGGCTAAGCAGACAATCTCAACACGCAAGGTTATGGCAACCGTGTTTTGGGATAGACATGGAGTCTTGTTAGTCGAGTTTATGCAGCAAAGGACAACAATCAATGCAACTGCTTACTGCGCTACCCTGACTTAACTTCGACGCCCAATACAAAATAAGCGACGTGGCCTTCTGACGTATGGAGTTTAGTTGCTGCATGACAATGCCTGACCCCATTCTGCCATTTACACCCAAAATCTGAACAGATCTTTGGGATGGGAACAGATTGACCACCCACCGTACAGTCCAGACTTGGCGCAGAGCGATTTTCACTTGTTCCGCTACCTAAAGGCAAACGCCTTTAGGAAGGCAAGCGCTTTGCTATAGATGACGAGGTGAAAGCAGTTACAGACTGGTTATCCTCTCAGGCGGCAGACTTCTATGACTTAGGCATACAGAAGCTTGTAGAACGTTATGACAAATGTTTAAACAAATATGGAAACTATGTAGACAAATAGAGAAACATGTAAGGAATTGAATGAAAAAATTTTTTTAAACAATTTGTGATGGTTTATGTTTTATAAGAAATTGGACCTTACTTTCCGAATAACCTTCATACTTAACATAATGTAGGGTCATCACTTAACCTTAAAAAGTAATGGCTGAGAAAACTGCAGACATAAGACCTTTAAGACACCATTAATTATCCTTTCCTACGTAAATCGCTACAAATACAAAATTTTAAAAATTATCCTTAAACATAGGCTTTTCTTTAACTGTATTCATGTTTCCTTAATTCTCTAACATCGTTACAAAATGCTTCTATTTTGTATCTCATTTTGACTCGGCACAAAACCTACCTCATGTTAAATTATTATCGTCAACATTAAATGCTATTACAAAATCACCTTAAATTTAGCTTAAAAATTCACCTGTGTCTTTTGTTTTACCATGTCTTGTCAGTTGCAGAAACATATTAATATGCCCTTTACATTAAAATTATTTTTTGTGCCCATTATATTGTGTCTATCATATGTGAAAGTGTGTTTATGTATGTGTATATATATATACATTGAAGAGTAAAAAAAAACTGCTACACCTGCCTAATATCGTGTAGGGCCCCAGAGCACACAGAAGTGCCGCAAGACGACGTGGCATGGACTCGACTAATGTCTGAAGGTATGCAGGAGGCAATTCACACCATGAATCCTGCATGGCAGTCCACAAATCCAATCTGCGCCAATTTGAAAAGGGTTGCACGTCTGTCATGTTTAATGATTCTCGTCAGTCGTCAGTTTGTCCCGTTCTTTCACTATCTTTTTCCTACCACAGCGATGTCGAAGATGTGATATTTTACCGGATTCCCGATATTCACGGTACACTAGTGAAATAGTCGTACGCAAACATCCAAATGTTATCGCTACCTCGGAGATGCTATGTCCCATCTCTCGTGCGCCGACTATAACACCGCGTTCAATGCCGACCGCATCACGTTACTCTGATTGGTTCCATACCTCTGTTATATGCATACACACGCCTATACCAGTTTTTTTGGCTGTGCAGTGTGTATACCCTTGGATCTTCGGGGCAGCTGTGTTGTATCTTCCTCTTGCTACTACTAACACACTTTAAGTACCACTCACTGGTCACCTAATAAAAGCTGAAACCCCACCTGGTATGTTTTTTTTTCTTTTTCCTTTTTGAGGATGCCTGCAGACAGTTGACAAACATTAATTGCCACCTTTGACACCATTTATTCCAGCCCTTTTCTTGACAATATAACTGACCCTTGGCCCTCATCTGGATGGTGTCCCAAACCATTTTCCAAATACCCATTTCGTCATGGTCATGACACGCCCAGTACCTTTGTATTTTTTCCCCTTGTTCATATAAACGCCCCTTGTCGAATGCCCAGCTGATCACATGTTTCGGCTTGCTGGCCAGCCCTACTCTTCACGTGATTACATGTTGCTTTCATTGGATTTGGTCCCTAATGGCTCACATACAACCTTCCTTTTTTCTGTTCAAATTACCACTTCTCTGTTTATCTTGTCTTCATCATAATTTATTCCTAATCACGGCTCATTTGTTTTGCCCCTAACAGCTCACGCTCTACGTCCTCTTTTCCTGCTACACACCTGGCATCTTGTCTCTCTACCACCTTTGTACCCAGATTTATTTTTGTTTGCAGTCTGGCCCTGTTATTTCATACCTCTTTTATTATTTTTCATACGCATGTACTTGTCTTATTTATGCTCACAGTACTCATCTCTAATTTCTCTCACAACACCTTTTTTTTTCCACGCCTGCGGTCACTGGACTATCTACTTTTCTCCCAACACAATGTATCTCTCGTCGCAACTCAGCTCCATCATTAGACTCACCTCTTGCCCCTTCTACTATGTGAACCTTATTGTCTGACCTAATAGCATACTGATTTGTCAAATCTGCAAATTTATGCCCTAATTGCTCTTTCATCTGTTCAATTTGTGTCTCCAACCGCTCCATAGACTGCAGTCATTTGCACCATCATTAGCTGGAACTGACCACTTAATGCAGAATGCAGAGTAGCTACTCCATTCAATGCAGTGTCAGTCATTTTAGATTGAATGTCTGGGCAACAAAGGTTTCCCAAACGTCTGCATTCCCTCTTACCTTAATTTTCTTTTCTTCTGCATCTCCTCATTCAAATTACATGCTAGCATGCAAGATGATCAGATATGCTACACAAAGCACTACACTGATATGTACTATTGTTCGCCCCACCCTCTCAACATCTCCGTTGCTGCTCTGGTCCTGGAAAGTCCTTTCGGAAAAACTCGAAGTAGTAGGAAATAGCAGAGTTGTGGACAAAGGAGTAGGGGGACGGAGCTGTTCATGCCGCCATTCCATTTTCCCTCAAAATTTCCCTTTTGCTCCTCAAAAATTTAGAAACCCCCCCAAAAGCCCAAAAAGCTCATTTCATTCAATTTGGCGGGATTCTTTTCAACAGCAGAGCAGTGGTAACCATATTGGTTTTATAGGCATAGGGTATGCCAAATCGATACACAGGGTCCAGGGTCCGGAGTCGGACCCAACCGTCAGTCATCTTGGTTCTGTCAGGCATATTACCCACCATTTTGAATCCAGGTGACCTTGACCTTGACCCCATGCCCATGACCTTAAACCAAACAAATCACAGAATTCTCCAAAAAAATCTATAAAACATTATTAAAAATTTATTATTAAAAAATGTATTTAAAAAAACTTAAATTTCCTGATGTTCCCCCTGGCACCATGTCCAGTAGATGACTGATCCCCCCCCCCC
>NQII01001054.1:295523-343653 GCA_002778355.1 Clitarchus hookeri
CAATCAATAACATTGTCTTAACATTCCCCTCCCCACCCCCTCATCTTTGCTCATTCTGTTGTATGCAGCCATCTTGATTTTTTTGTTCGTAATTTATGTATACTTTGATGAAGGCCGCCAACTTCATGTTTTAATTTTCAACACCTAGGTGGTGCTAGTGTATTAATTATCAATTTACCCACCAGGTAAGCTAGCAATTTAGCCACCAGGTGGCAGCCATATTTGTTTAGATTCTATTTTCAATGTCTAGGTAGCGCTAATTTCTCGATTATGCTGCCTGCTATCGGCCTGTACCGAATGGTAAAATTACCATTCCTGCAAAGTACGTAAATTGTCATATGCAATTTTTTGTTTTATTTTTCAATGTAAGTATTTTTTATTTGAAATCATTTTTTATATCATGTGGGTGTTTTTAAAATAATTAAAACAAAATATTATTTTCAAAACTAATTTTATTTGGTAATGTACAAAATGAGACAACACACAGACACAGGTTTATTAATTGCAATCTTCTGTGTTCAAAGCTCGATGTCCGCATCAACAACCAGGGATTGTAATGGGTTGGGAAAACCCACCACTTGACATACGACCGTCCAATAAGTCGTTTCAGCACCTTCTCGAACCTTGAAGCTGGCTATGCTCAAAGACGAATAAACCGTTCTAGTGTGTGAACAGTTATACTTATATATTTTCAGCTGTGCTCACTACAGTATTTTTACGGTCATGGCTTGTCAATTGTACGATACAAGCAGATTGTGAAGTATCAGGCAGAAAGCGTACGTGTTTAGAGGTATATTTCCATGTGTAGTGAATTCGATCCTGCAGTCGATTACATTGGAGGTAATATGCTCATCCTGTTTACTCACATTGAATACCATGAGCGGGGCCAAACTCTTGAAAGTATCAGGGCTCAGTATCGTGGATTGGGGGTATCCATAATATGCATTTTAGAGTTGAGCATACATTTGATATGCCAGCAGGTACAGCCCAATTTTTAAAGTTCATGTTCATATTAACGTACGGATAGCTTTCTATATTCAAAAATATTTTGACATTTTCTATTTGACATGTGTTGAACTGCGAATGGCTTACTCTCACATTGTGCTGTCTTCCGGTCTGTAGCCCAACGATGATGTACCTTGGTTTCTCAGAAGCAAAGCTGGACTTCAACATTCAGTTGATGCGCTGGCTTGCTGGCAATCCGGAGTATGTCTCCAGACTCCATGACCTGAAAGCCACATCAATATTTTTGCCATCTTCCACATTCTCTAGCATCTTGTTATGTTCAGCAGTAATCAACTGCGCATGAGGCAGCATCCATTTGATAGACTGTAGTTCAGTTCCACTGTCTCCACGTTTTTTCTCATACTTACGATGGTGTCCATATGTGTATTGGCTAGGAGCAGTACCAGTTCCTGCTTCAAATTGAAAATAATTCGTTTGTAGTCTTCGGCAAATCCCAATAGCATGGAGAGCCGGATGCACACTTCGAACTTGCCTCCAGGATATATAGGAACACTGCAGTCATTTTCAATTCCCCAGCCTGCCATATTGGCCACAGACAGCTCATTCTGCATGAGTGAAAGATAATTTTTTATCGTTGAGCTTATGCCCACATCTCGCAACTGGTCCACTTCGACACAGTTGAGAAAATACATGATGTGATCGATCAGGTGAAGAATTACATTGCTCATTATTTTCTTCGATGCTGGGTTGGTTCCATCTTCTTTCGTTAGAGTCCCTCTAATTCGCAGGAAGCGAGCAGATATCTTGGTGTTGGACCGCTCTCTGAACTTCCAATGGTAGTGTGTATGGTCCAATCAGGAAAGGCTGGTACACATGAAGTTCCACCTTCATTACACTGTCTTCAAAAATGACCGGCTCTTTGATGTTTTTTAGGTAATCTTCCATGATGATTGACTTTGAAGCAGAGACTGCAGAGGAAAATCTCGCTAGCACGTGTTAACTCCTTGGAGACTTGCAGCGTACTGATTGCAGGTTTTGCACGACACTTTGTTTTATTTGCTTCTTATCGCCATAAATCTTATTCCCATCTTCTCAAATGCAGGCATAGGGTGCTTTCTTCATTTCAAAAGTTCACCAACTCTCTTTGCTGGTCGACGACTGTCACAATCATATCGCTTGATCTCTTTGCGACAACCTGAATGTAAATGATGGTTTGTGGTGCTACGGCCAGTTTAAAACCCGGAGGGACCATAGGCGAAAATTTGTGCAGCGTATTAGTCGCCCTGCTATTGAGGTATGTGCCACTTGCTAAATTACAGTTTATTCATAATATATTGACAGGCAAAATGTTTATGGGTTGCGATGACTCATGTGTTTTGCCAGCTTTGTAGATGCGTGGCTCGAACCCCAAACATTGGTCCGATAGTATCCTTTTTCATAAAGTAGTATTTTCGCTGCATCTGATGACGCTCTTCAGAGTATTGTGATTCCCACATAGTTCAAATTCTGTGTCCGTGTTCAGCGAATCTTAAATGTACCTTGCAGTGTCATCTATTTCATAAGAGCCTACAAGCAGCGATACCTCGTTGGAGACATTACCACTTTTTGCGAGGTACAACTTGCAGTTTTTTTCATCGATGTTTGATATCACATTGTAGGTTTGAAAATAAACAAGGCCTATGCACCATTCCCCCTCCAGGTTGAGTGGCAGAAAGTGTACAGCATGCAGTTTGGAGCAACAACCCATCAAGGTAAGTGTTACTGACATGACTGATAGTTTCCTGTCGATTTATAGCCATTTTATACAATAACTCGTACAAACAAACCAGAAAGTGAAGACACATATGTCCGCAGTTCCATGTGCTAGACATCTGCTCCATCTCGTAGTTGTATGTCAGCTTTGTTCCTTTCAGGTACTGTCACAGTTTGGGTGGAGAACGCAATTTTCCAAAACTGTCATAATATTCTGCATGCTTGCCCTGTTTTACGTAAGCCACCCATTGCCTGCCGGGCCCGGCTGTCATGTCCAGATTAATTATGGCACATTCATCTCTCTTGGCTTTAGGGGGCAAAGCATCTCTCATAAACACTCCCATGAAATGTTGTACCTTCAATTTGCGCGCAAACAGTTCCAAATCCATGTTCGTGAGCGGTCGTTTCAGTAGAGATTTCATTAACGCCTCTTCCTGTTGTGTTGCTTTTGCACACTTCTGCCTTCTACTGGGCATGGCCTTAGGTAGAGGCCTTGGCCATTTTTTTTACCCATGGTAATAGCTTCCATATTTACATTGTGTCTTTGGGCCTCGGACAACTGCTTTCGTTCGTTCGATACTGTGTTGACAGCTCAGATACAACTCGTGGCTCTGATTAGTCCCCAGAGACCCCCAAGTGCAGGCAAAAGCAATGGAAAAAATCAGCCGGTAGATGTTTTCGTGATCTTGCATGCTTTTCTTCCCTTTGTCGCGTTTTTTTAATTTCACTTGTTCTTTTCTCTTGCTCTCTGCACCTGTTCCCATTTTAACCTGTGCCTTTCTCTTGCTCTTATCATCCATTCTTATCTTCACCTTGGCCTTCATCACGCTGGATATGCCCCACGCTTCTATTTTATGATTTGCTTATCTCGTCGGCCTTCTGTGCAAAAATCTTGTCTGCCTGGTGTCAGGTTTCCAGATCCTTGGTTAGGGAGTAGGCGATATTGTCCTGCTTGCATGACTCGTCCAGTGCATTGATGCCTGTGTTGCCACATGACAGCCTTTTAGCTATCTTCGTTCCTGGCCCTCAGAACTTATATCCAGGAATGTGCAGCTCAAACAGTAGATTGTTGATCAATGTATCGACGATCCATCCTGCTTCCAGCTATAGACTTACCTCTTTGAGACATTGTGGTGAACTGAGCGAGAAAAGTATAAATACACTGCTTTTATACTTTTTTTTTCAGTTTCAGTACAGACATAAAATGATGCATCTGCTTTGTCGTTTCTGCGGTAAAGCATTTACAGCTTTGCGCAGCATGCGTTGACATGAAATAACGACCTGCAGAATGAAAAGTTCAAGTATGGCATTTCAGTGCAAATTTTGCCAGAGGCAGTTTACTCAGTGTGATATTTTGAAGAGACATTCTAAAACTTGTAGCACTGGTTCTCTGCAACTGCAATCAGCACCGCAGTTAGCACCGCACACACCGCAGTTAGCAGCACATGCATCACAAGATAGGAGTGGTAATATATATATTATCAAGCAAGATCTTACTCTACCCATACGCATTAATGCTGAAGATGAAGATGTCTGCCACAAATCATGACATGGAAGCCTATTTCCGAATACAGTGAGATGCATCATCGTGAGACCATCAAATTGTGGGAAAACATGCTTCGTACTGAGCCTGCTGGAGGAAGAGAATAGCCTTTGGTTCAAGAACATGTACCTACACTCCAAATCGCTCCAGAACCGAAACACCAGTGACTGGTACGAGTACTGCAGGCCATGGATGGCGTGGGTTATTTTCCTCATAATGATAACAAAACTATTGTACCTCCTAGTGAAGCATTGCCAAATTCTATATTTGTCTTCAATGACATTGCCTACGAGAAACAAAAGTTCATCCATGGGTACTTTAGCATGGGACGGCATGCAAAGGTGAACTGCGTTTACCTCAGCCATACTTATTTTTGCATACCCAAACAAGTGCTCCGCGACAGTGCAAACATGTTGGTGGTGTTTTGCATGGACGATATGAATTTGCGGCATATTTCCGACAATCATGTCAATACGGACATGATGTTATCAGATTTTGAGTATCTGTATGCCTTATGCTAGAAAGACAAGTATGGATTTTTGATGATCGTTAAAGACTGGCCCCTATATATTGGGATGTACTGGCGGGTATTTGATCAGTTCATCGCCGACCATCAAGAATGAGTTACAGCATATTGAAATTCGGGCAAAGTAGCCTCAAGCTCCATCTTGACAAAGACGAAGACAGAGGTTGTCTCTTACCAAGAAACAATGGAACTTGTGATGCTGGTAGAAGAATAATTCAAAATGTTGGCAAACCTGAACGATCTGAGGATGCTGCTACTAAACATGTGAAGACTGAGATTGTCCGCAATATGTTGGCCATGGACGAGAACATAACTAGTTTTCAAAGGCAATTTATCAATAGATTGAATATGGCATCTACGCAAAATGAAGAAAATCTGAAAAACCTTGAATTATATGACACGTACATTCACTACCTTGATTTTCCACTTCGCCACGAAAACGGATATTGGAGTAATGGATCAGCTGCAGATTTTCCACACGAGAAAAAAGTATGGGAGAGAGTCTCTGGTTCGCCCGTACCTACGATCATACACTTCTTGTAATAATGATATGACTTACGGCATATACAGGTATAATTATAAATGGTTCCTCGGTGCTGATGAAATAGAGTTTCTACATGGGGGGATCATTGAAGTTGGCGATTACAAGACGCAAGTAACCCCCGGGTTTTACGAACTTCTGTTTCACAAGGAGCCCAGAAAGTTTACAGAATCTGACCTGCTGGAATAAAAGACATTGCTCAAACACATGCATGCACTTTACCAAGATATTAAACCTGAGACAGGTGTTTATAAGGACAAAGATCACTAAAAAATTGACATTCTCTCAGACCTCATCAGTGGCCTAGCACTGAAAAGTGGTGAAATGTTTGAAAAAGATAGACAACGACAGGAACATGGACTATGTGTTTTGGGATGACCCGAACAAGCTGGTTGATAGGCTGCATCTACTGCTCGCTTCATAAAGGGTTGGAAATTACTCCCACGCTAAAGAGATAATTTCAATCGTCGAAGAACTGAAGGAGGGAGGCTACATACAACGAGTCAATTGGGAATTGCCAATGAACTGCACCCATCTGCGAGATGCAACTACCACCACCGCAAGGTCATGATTTGCAGTATGAATGACCTATTTCAAGCCAACCTCATAGAGATAATACCACACGCTTGGGTCGACAAGGGCTACAAATATATGTTGACAGTCATTGATGTATATAGCAAATTTTCCTGGGCCAGGCCTGTCAAGTCAAAGAATGCCAGTGATGTCACCAAAGGCCATGGAAAATGTATTGCGCGAAGGACGCATCCTGACTAATCTACAAACCGAGCAGGGCAAGGAGTTCTACAATGCAAAGTTCAAGGCACTGATGTAGAAACATAATATAAATCATTATTCCATGCACGGCAATCTCAAAGCTTCTATCGTCGAGAGATTCAACAGGACTCTGAAGGGCAAGATATGGAGGCATTTTGCTGTGAATGGCAGTAACAAGTATTTGGATATACTCCCAAAACTTGTTCGTGATTACAATTCTACCGTTCATTCTACCACTAGCATCAACCCCAAAGACGTGAAAGACGACTCCCTGCTTCAAACTATGTACACTATTAAAGCATTCACAGCGAATTGGAGCCCCAAACTCTTTTGTGTGCGACGTATACACAACTATGCTCCAAGGACCTACTTTCTCGAGGAACAGAATGATGTTCCCTCCATGGTAGTTTCTACGCATAGGAGATCCTGCCTATAAAGTTTTCTGATGTATAGTTGGTCGAGAAGGTGCTGAGACAAAGTAATGGATGGTCGTATGTCAAGTGGTGGGGTTGCCCAGCCTGCTACAATTCCTGGTTGACTATGTGGACATCAAGTTGTGAACACAGAAGATTGCATTTAATAAACCTGTTTATATGTGTTTTCTCATTTTTATATTACCAAATAAAATTAGTTTTTAAATTAATATTTTTGTTTTTTTTAAATACCTCCTCTTTATATAAAAAAATATTTTAAATTAAAAAATTTTACATTGAAATGTAAAACAAAAAATTAAATATGACAATTTATGTACTTTTCAGGAATGGTCAATGTGCCCATTCAGTACAGGCCGATAGCAGGCTGCATAATTGAGAAATAAGTACTACTTAGACATTGAAAATATAATCCAGTATGGAGTGTGCAACAGCACCACCTGTATGTTACAAAACTTAAACAAATGTGGCTGCCACCTGGTGGTTAAATCGCCAACTCGCCTGGTGGGTAAATCTATAAGTCATATAATAGCGCTACCTAGGTGTTGAAAACGAAAATATGAAATTTGATATGGCAGATTCCATAAATGTATAAACAAATTACAAACAAAAAACTAAGATGGCTGCATACGACGGAATTAGTATTGCTGAGGGGGGAGGATGTTAAGACAATGTGATTGATTGGAGGGGGTGTCTTCTGCTGGACATGATGCTGGGGAAACCTCTGGAAATGTGAGTTGTTTAAATAATTTTTAGTAATAATTTATAATAATTTTTTATAAAATTTTTAAATTAATATTTGTAAAAATTTTTGGATTTTTGGAGAATTTTATCATTTTTTCGGTTTAAGGTTATGGACACTGGGTCAAAGGTCAAGATCAAGGTTGCCTGGTTCCAATATGGTGGCTAATATGGCTGACAGAACCAAGATGGCTAACGGTCAGGTCTGACTCCGGACTCTGGACCCTGTGTATCGATTTGGCATACCCTATGCCTATAAAACCAATATGGCCACCACTGCTCTGCCCTCAAAAAGAAACCCCTGAATTGGATTAAATAAGCTTTTCTGGCTTTGGGGAGGCTTCTACATTTAAGGGGGAAAAGATAGACATTTTAAGGGAAAAAAGTATATTTTAAGTGATAAATGAGAGATTTTCAGGGAAACCAGCCACCAGGCGACCATAATGACAGAACGTGAACTGCTCTACCACCCTACTCCCTTGTCTCCAACTCTGCTATTTTATTCTACTACTAAAGTCACCAATGTTGATGACAATGTGTAGCTTTAGATCTGTCTCTATCTGCAAGGATGCCAAGTCGACCCCCGCATCGCCAGATTTAAAGCTGCAATGGCTCCCTGTTGCCCTCCACCGCTGTAGCTGGATTTATCCTCACGCTACCAGGCACAGGATGCTGCAGTGACCTCCTGTTGCCTGCAGCTGATGTTGTTCTTGACCCTCGCCACTGTTACTGATGTTATCTGCTGACTTCTTGGTGATGTCCACTCACTTGTCTCGGCACTTATGGAAAGATATATCGTTTTCAGCACAGTCCGTTTCCAGCAGATATAAAACCGAGATCTCACTCGCAGTGCATGGTTACTAAAACATGGAGTTAGGTGCCAAACTTGTGATGTCCCTTTCGGTCGTGGCACTCCGCTCTCGCCTCGGTATCAATGCTATTGACTATTAATTTTTGTAATTTCTATTGTGTCTAAGTGGGTTTGCCTTTGCTTGCTCAAAGAGTCAATAAATAGATGATAAGCTAATTGTCCCGTGTTGACTAGTAGTAACAACCCCACACAACACGACTGGAGATGCTTGATGGCCAGCTCTTATGAAGAAATTGATAAATTATTACAGCTGCTGTCTGCGATCAACACTTGCTCCTTAGTGATGTACCGTGCCATTGTACATCATATCATTGCTACGAATATTTAATTGATTCTATGTAGGCTGGAATCGCAGTACCTCCCTCACTTCTTGGAAAGGCCTGGTCCTCAGTTCCAGTGTTTCTCGTATAAGGCCTCTCTCTACAGATGATTAAAAACTTCCGTCCACCACATTTGGACATGGGAATATATCCTCTCCCTCTCCAGGGTGAGGTGATGCTTCTATCCAAATGTTCCTTTATTCAATGCTCTGGGAATGTTGTGTGAGCCTGCCATTACTCAATACACATTTATTGTAGTTCAATTTTATTTACATCAATAATATTCCCAATTACATCAAAATACTGATTACATATATATTTCCCTAGTTAAAATTTGGAAGATAAAATCCTCCCTCCATGGCAGATGGTCAGGAGCAAAAGGAGCTGTGGAGGGGCAAGGACTCCCTCACTGCCTGGACTACATGTGTGCAGTCGGACATGGACAGCTGCTCCCTCCATAGTTTTAAGTTGTTCATTACATGACAGAATTTTATACTGAATGCACTTGATATAATCTAAAAAATAATGTGATAATTTAACAAGTGATGAGATGACAATAAAAATGACTTGAAACAACAAATACTAAAATGAACAAGGTGCCTGCCATACAGTAAATATACTTAAGACAATGTAGTGTCATCACAATCCATACACCATCTTGCAAAAATGTTTGTAATTTTGGAAACAGACATAGACATATTGCCATATTTTGTCAGCATGGCAACAAAAGATTACGTTTGTGCTATCTGTACATTCCACAGGAAGCCTTTCAAGAGAGTCTTGGTGTGATTTTTCTTTCCATACAGGTAATGGTAAATTTCAGTATTTGTGCTACTACATTTTGTGTTTGTCCTTGTGACTACACAGAGATATTTGCATGAAACATTTATATATGTGATGGGTTTACGTTTATGTGTGATATATAGTGTAAAAGAGAAAATACAAAAAAAAAAAAAAAAATCTGTTAACGAGTGCATTTTAAAACTTATACCGAATTATAGAAGAGGCACATTACATTATAGAATAGGTATACAAACTGTATGGAAAATTTAAAAAAGCAATGACTATATATATATATATATATATATATAGATAGAGAGAGAGATAAATGGAGAGATAGATAGATAGATAGATAGATAGATAGATAGATAGATAGATAGATATAGATAGATGTAGAAATAGAAATATAGAACGATATATATATATTATTGAAGAGAATTGGAACCAGAATAAATATAAAAAATGTTATTCTAATGCAAAACAAACAAAATTGACTTTTTTTAATGTTTAGTGTGTGCTCATTTTTGAATTTTATAAATGAAAATAATATACACATAATAGCACATTCGAAACTACTGTTTCATACCTGCCAACCTTTCCAATTTTTTCGGAAGTCTTCCGGAAAAAAAGCTTCTATATATTGCTTTCCGGAAATATGTACATTCTTCCAATTTTTAGTTAATTGATTCCAAAAAAATTATTTCTGTGATTATTTTATGTTAAAACATGGAAATCATAGTGTTGTGACTATATAGATTGATACTGATTTTGCCTGCATCCACGAGATCACGTTACGAGAGGGCGACAATCGATTTTCACATTTTTTTGTCTGTGGAGTTTTTGATATCTACCAGATTTGTTTGTGAGTACGAATACGTGTGGACATTGATTTTACAGTGAACTGTTTCAATTTGAAGTCTTAGTTTAAACATATGTTAAAGGATTTAAATACAGTGTGCGATAAAAGCTCTATGTAACTACATATGGACTGTGATTACAATGTGGTGTGTATTATGTATCTTGGTGGCCATGTTTTTGTGAAGACATGATATGTTAATTATTGTTGACTATGCAAAGTTTAAAACTAAAGATGAGTAGAAAAAAGCAGTATTACAACCAGACATTCCGGGAATCATACAGTGTAGAGTTTCCATGTATTATAAAATCAGACAAGGGCGATAGGTTTCGCTTTTGTAGTATGTGCAGATGTGACATAAACATTGCACATGGGAAAACAGATATAAGTGTACACGTTAAAAGCGTGAAGCATGTCGCCAACATAAAGTGCCAGGAAGAACCTGGAAATGCCGATTTGGATGTTACACGAGCAGAATGCTTGTTTACTTACTTTTTGGTAGAGCACAACATTCCCCTAACTGCTGCAGATCATGCAGGTTTGCTACTAAAAAAAAATATTCCAGCACTCAGAAATTGCAAAGAAGTATGGATGTGGTCGTAAAAAAACCCCAGCAATTGTAAAGGAAATGGCTTCTGATGCAAAATCTAGTGTACAATGTATGTAGAATGCACCGTTTTCTGTTTCAACTGATGGAAGCAATCACAACAATTCAAAGTTACATCCCATTGTAGTGACGTTTTGCGATGATACACAGGAGAAAAAATTGTGAACTCTATTCTTTCTACCCCTGCCTTGGAAAGAGATTCTACTGGACGGAATATAGGTAATTTAGTGCATGCACAGCTTGAATGCAATAACATTCTTGTTGAACACTGCATGGCTTTTTGTGCAGATAATGCAGCTGTAATGGCTGGCCATAAAAATAGTGTTGCAGCAGTGTTGAAAGAGAAACACCCTGGACTTATTGAGATAGGTTGCATTTGTCACCTGATAAATTTATCTGCAGAAAGAAAGGGCTGTATCTGCTTGGCCAGTAAAAGCTTATGACATTCTTGTGGACATTTTTTATTATTTGGAAAAAATTTCAAAGAGAAAAGAAAGGTTACAAATATTTCAAGAGCTCCATGATACAGAAGCAAAGAAAATACTCAAGCATGTCTGTTCAAGATGGCTTTCTTTTGGAAGAAGTTTTTTGAGGGTTTTTGAACATTGGGAACCATTGCTTAGTTTCTTTAAGGGAGAGGTTGTAAATGAGAAACCTTCATCTTTGAGTCTCACCTCTTACAAAATTCCCTAACTACAATCATCATTCTGTTCAACCTCTGATGGGATATGTCAGGAAAACATAAATGAGAAAAGGAAGAATTTGGGTTCTGCTACTGATTCCAGCAAAAAGAGAATTGCTTTGACATCAGCAAACAATGATGCTCCTATTCTGAAGAATACAAGTTCCTTTTGTAAATCGGGAAGAAAAACTATTTATGTTCCTTTCTTCTGACCTAAATAAAGCATTTTGTCCATTTCTTCTAGTTGTCCACCCAACATTTTTAAAAACTGAATGTAATTCCTCAGTCAGCATCTCCACACATTCATATTTTGAGAGAACTGTTGCTTGATTTTCTAAAAGCATTGCTATAAAATTTTGTGAAAGCAAGAGCTGTGAAATTTTGCTCATTATTTGAAGTGAACTTGATGCTACTCACCACCTGTGGGATACAGGATGGTTCGTAGGGTACGAATTACCTTTACTAGGCACAGACTATGGCTGCCTTGAGTGTTGAGGGTAAACGATAAGGTAGTCACTCGGTGTTTCAGTTGACTGGGTTATATTTGTCTCGAATATAATACACATCCGTTACCGGAAATTAACACATACTTTTCCGGAAACAAACACATACTTTTCTGGAAATTAACACATATTTTACTGACCCTGCAAGTTGTGAGCCTGAAGGGCGGCTTAAAGTACTCGTTCTAATTGCTTCCGATGCTGTGGAGGAACATTAGGCATCTGACAATATCCCTTGAGTGACGACGCTGGTACTTAGCTGTATTTGTAGTTCTTAGGGTTCCGGCTGTAGGTTGATGTCTTCTAAGCTGGGCGGCCATTTTAAGGGCCCTCAGGCTGGCTGTTCCGTGTTCTCTCCTCGACGGATGACTCCACGACACGACTGACTAACTCTTCTCTCGGCATGGCACCCTTTGTTCAGGCTACCACTCGACTTCCGCTCTCGGTATCGCACTCCGCGTCCCGACGTTGTGCTCCTGGCGAGCCCCCACTCGACCATCAGATTCCGGCGCCGTCTACTTCCTCTCGGCGTGGCGCCCTTCGTTCAGGCTACCACTCGACTCCTGCTTTCGGTATCGCACTCTGCGTCCCGACGTGGTGCTCCTGGCGAGCCCCCACCTGACCACCGCCTTCTGGCGTGGTTACAACTGACTCTATATCACTGATTCTGCCGGGGTCCAATCCCCGGCCTCGACTGACTGACTAACTCCACTGCCTCGTGTCCCGGCATGGTGTTACGCCTGACTTGACTTGTCCCGAGATGGAGCTCCTGGCGAACCCCCACCCATCTGCCGCCTCTCGGCGCGGCTGCCGCTTAACTGACTCTACATCACCGACTCTCGTCCGGCGCCTCCCGGTGCGGAGTATCACTGGTCCGACTGATCCCCTCCTTGTCCCGCAAGTTGGCTTTTAACCTCTCTTGACGTCCGCCCAGATCCTCACACGTGTCCCGCTCGTTGGGGGGGGAGGAGTGGTAACCTGTGGCCCTACGTCCAAACACTGTCAGCCCTTCTTACTTGTCTAACTAGAGGTGCATCTGTGAAACTCTAGCTGACCTCTGCATTTTCTCGGCAGTTCTTAAATCGGCATAACCTTGACACGTGCCCATGCTCTCTCGTGTTCCTCGGTGGATCGGCGATTTGCTAGTTTAACTCGGCATAACCTTGGCACGTGTTAATTGCTTGTCCACCCTCTCAGGCCGACCTGGCCTAGCAGCACGTGTCTCGCGGCACGTGTCTACTGAGGGCGCTAGCAGGGGGTAAGATCACGGGGGGTTGTGGCAGCGGTGCATCTACTTACAATATGCGGTACGCGTCAAACTATCACTATTAAGAATCAGAAAGACGACACCGAATTAGTAATAGGATGTAAAGCAGCAAACATTGTGAAAACACTTGAAGAAAAGGAAAAAGTATTTTTCTTTGCATCTGTCAGGATTTATTTTGTTACTGCATATGACTACATTGTTCACAAATTCCCCATAAAAAATGAAGTCTTGAAAAATGCAGCGGTGGCAAGAGTGAATAATCTCGACAATGCCAACTTTTCTTCTGTTTGCTACTTTGTGGATTTGTTTCCCTTTATTTTGCCTGTATAAAAAGGTGAAACTAGGGATGCAGCCATGGACGAAACTGAAAAACAATTCTCAACTGTTCAGATAGACAATATTTCAGCCCTTAGTGCTACAGGAGATAGTGATGATGTTAAGTGGGCCAAGTTATGCAGGATTCGTGGTGTTGATGGCATTTAAAAATACAATAAAATATGTAGAATAATATTGTCCATCCTGTCCATTCCACACAGCAATGCAGAATGCGAGCGTGTTTTCAGTTTGGTGAAAAAAACAAGACCCANTTGTCCATCCTGTCCATTCCACACAGCAATGCAGAATGCGAGCGTGTTTTCAGTTTGGTGAAAAAAACAAGACCCAGTTCAGGTCCTCTTTGTCTAATGACACCATAGAATCAATTTCTGTTTTGAAATACAGGAAATCAGGCTTATGTTATGAACAAAATTTTAGTGCAGAATTCCTAAAGAAAGCCACAGCTGCTTCTTTAAAACCACAGTGTTCCATTTCAACCTAAACAGCAGAATACAACACAACATAGCAAAAATAGATAATAGTACTAAGACTCCATAGTGCTCGAACTTAAGTAGTAAGATAGGTTTAGTTCATTATTTTAATGCAGATTTAACCAATTAAGCTAACAACGCAATGCAGAAGTGTCTTGGAAAAAGCTACGAACACTAGTTACATCTTTAAAATTGCNAATCTTTAAAATTGCTTTGCGCTGATGCTTCATCTCACATTCCACTGAAAGTGGAAAGGTAATAAAATATTAACATATTATGTTTTTTAGTTATGTTATTAGTGTAGTAAAGCATAATGGGCCTTTTTTTATGTTAAGCGGTAGTATGTATGGTAAACCTGCATTTTTTAGTGTAATTTTTATGTAAAAAATTTAATGATTTTATTGTGTTTACAAAATTTTCCTAATTATTTTTTCTTAAAGTTGGCAGGTATGCATTTTGGCAAAGGTCTAAGTTCACTTCCCCTCCCCAACCCCCCTCTCCAAGACTGTCTTGGGTGGGAAGGAGATTGTACCCCAAAAGGAACATGTTCATTTCATTTTGTTAACCATTTATGAAGTGACTGTCATATTTTGTTACGGTTTGAATTGAATTATTATTTAATCTACAATTAATTCTGTGAACAGGAAGTTATGGTTTTAAGGGAATGGCTGTTCAATTTTAATTCAATGCATAATCACACAGCAAGAAGATAAAGGGGATTGATCCCTGCCATCTTGGATTTATGGTTTTTCCTCCAAAATCTTGCAGTAGAGAATCTGTTTTACATTTAGCTGCTGACAGGGCATAGCTTAAAATTGCTAGGCGCACTTCCTGATATCTTTATGATATGTTTCCTTTTCCTGTTATCGCTTCTGTTTATTCACATAAAATTGTGTCTTTTTTCTCTTCAGCTGTTGCTTGTTAGGAAGTAATGAAGGCATTATAGCTGCAACAAATTCAGGAAGTTTGAAAAACTGTTATCTGTGCTCCGACATGCCAAAAATTTTGATTCAACCTCTGAAATGGAAGGCATGACAAGAAAACTACTAAATCCCGGATGGAAGGGCTCAATCCCCCTTAATATTATAATACCAAGTATTTCTTGAATCTGCAGTGTGGTTGGGCTTTTCAATCAGGTGAACCATGAGTTGGTTATTTGGAAAGCATTTAGTTGGTCTTGTGCGGATCATCTGTTTGTATAGGATGGAAGAACCACAGACACATCAAGAATGCTATTTATATGCACTTTGTTGTCAATTGACCCATTAGCATAGCTGAAAAAAAAAAAAATGTGTATCTTACGTAAACACCAAGAATTCATAACCTTTCAAAAGAAAAGATAAGAAAGTAAGAAATGTTGCCCCACAAACAAGGTATTGGTTGGAAAAGATTTTATTATCACAAACTAGTAATGGGGCATTTTAATATTTCTTAAAAATCTTAGCAACAGTTTATTATTAATATCTGCTTGGTTTTACAATTTTGTAATAAAGAAGCAAGATTTTTGTATTCTTGGGAGTAAGTGATGGAAATCGGCATACATCGTAAAAACGTTAATTTGGCTATCATGGCTAATTTTACTATAAAGAACCCTGTATGCCNTAATTTGGCTATCATGGCTAATTTTACTATAAAGAACCCTGTATGCCAACAATTATGCTCAATTGTGATTCAAGTATGCTGTACAAAAGGTGAAGCAGTGGTGGCCAGTATTTATTGTTGTTAAGCAACAATGTAATGCAAGTAAACAGGAGGAGGTTGGGTGAGGGTGAAGAATGAGTTAATCGTTCTCCAATTTAGAAAGACATTTGTGTCATTATTTTTGCAAACTTTTTCTGTGCCTGGCAGCAGTCTCACATTATAGTTAAAATAATGACGAAAATTTTACAACTGGCTATATGTTGTACCAGGCATGTCAGGTGTTTTATGCTTTTATTGTACAATTTTTTTCAAAGTAAAATCCACAAAAACTTATTACTAAAAGGATGCCTTTCTATAACTGACTTCAGTAAATGGAAAATAATGCAATAGAGAAATTGTGTTATTGTGAAAGCTGTATTGAGTTACAACCAACTCAGAGGCTATTTTTTAAATTGCATGATTCTGATTCAGGAAACTTTGTTGATCTAATTAATCTTCATAGTGAAGATAACCTTGAATTAAATAAGTGGCTAAACAAAGATAAAGAAAAAATGTTGTATTGTAATATTAACAATGAAATACTTGGTCTACTGCCATTTGAAATATCATGGAATATGTAGTAAAATACAATTACAAAATCCTCTGTTACTTTGCATTATTTGTAGTGATACTAGAGACATCAGTGGAGAAAAATATTTGAGCTTGTGTTTCAGCCAAATTGACAAATATTTCTGTTCACATACAATCTTCATTTGTCTGTACAGCATTGGGAAAACAACATGTTAATATTGTCCAGACAATTGTTCTTCTTGATATTATGACAAGACATCAGATATCAGTCTCAAATTTAAGAGATCAAGCTTATGATGGAGCACCCAGCATAAGTGGGTAGGGNTGACAAGACATCAGATATCAGTCTCAAATTTAAGAGATCAAGCTTATGATGGAGCACCCAGCATAAGTGGGTAGGGAAATAAAGATCCAGCAAATGTGTAAAAAAGAATAGCCACTTGCATTATTTGCTTACTACGGTGCTCACTGTGCTAANAAATAAAGATCCAGCAAATGTGTAAAAAAGAATAGCCACTTGCATTATTTGCTTACTACGGTGCTCACTGTGCTAATCTAGTTATACAAGAGGCATGCAGTGTCATTGTTATTTTTAAAAACAGCCTAGATTGGGTTCATAAGTTGAGTGAGTGAGTGAATGAAGATATTTGGGTGGCTCTTAACATCAGGGTCTTGAGAGCAGATGAGGGTGATGTGAGGTGGGTATGGAGTAGCACCGGAATGAAAGGGCAGGGGAGGCAGGAGATCCCAGAGAAAACCTGCTGGCCAGCGGCATCGTCCGGCACAATTTCCACTTGCGAAAATCCGGGAGTGACCTGGCCGGGGATTGAACATGATTCGTCTTGGTCGGTGGCGAGCAGGCTAACCGCTCAACCACCGTGGCCCCTTTCATGACTTGAGCAGCAGAAACAAAATTTATACATATTTTATAGCTACAGTTATGTGGCCCAGTTCGGAAAGTAGCAAAGTTCAAGCCACTGTGCCCAACAAGACTTATTTGTAAAGTTTGCACCGTGATGTGCAATTGTAGTAGGGTTAAGTAAACTGAAAATACTAAACCACCATTCAATTAACAATGGCTTTATAAGAAAGATACACAAAACCTTCACAATAATACAAACATTAAATATTACAAATAGATTTACAATTGAATAATTACAAATGTTAACATATAATATTACTGAGCACACGGCACCAAAGAATTCAAAAATTACAATTATATGTAAAAATCACAAGCAATATAAAAGGTGAAAATAAAGTGACACGCACCAATGAAATTATTCTTAATAAACAACTGTCTCAGAAAAAGGTACATGTCACAAACTAGTTAACAAAATAATAAAACAACGACTAAGGCGACCTACTCATGGCCCAAACAAAGCCCAGACATCATAAAAACACACNTTAACAAAATAATAAAACAACGACTAAGGCGACCTACTCATGGCCCAAACAAAGCCCAGACATCATAAAAACACACAATAAAAATATTGAAATGAACCTTGCTTAACTGAGTGGCCAACTATCACCGATCTTATAATGGCCTGCATTAACACCACACAAAATACACGTACCAAAAATATGTAACCCTCTGAACCACACTTTTATCCACTGTGCCAANCTGCATTAACACCACACAAAATACACGTACCAAAAATATGTAACCCTCTGAACCACACTTTTATCCACTGTGCCAAAACAACTGAATAATTTAACTTTGCCTTTTACAAAAAACCAATTAGACTACGGGCCATGGTTCCACAGTGCAGGACGACCCAATTCAACCGCCCTATGTCGGTGCATAATCAGGACAATCAGCTAAGGTAAATTCTCGCACATAACACAAACATACATAAGGAACACCTAAATAATATCACATGCTGGCAAACATTTCATAATCAGTGGGTCGCAAAAAACCAATGCAAGTTCTCGGGTGCCGTAAAGCAGCTTACAATCAAGTAAAACCCAAACATAATTTTAAAATGGCAGGATGAAAAGAAATTTTAAAATGCAAACAAGCTACATCAAGGACAGAATACTTAATAGACTAGGTCTGCCACAGGAAAACCTAAATTCCTATCATACCACAAAAGACGCACTGAAGACCCACTTGAGCCTTACATGCTGACCGCCAGAAGCAAAGTGATCCACTCAAAAACCCTAACAAGAATTACCAAAAGTCTACGAGCTGCGCATGTGGGGGAGGGAGGGAGGGAGGAAAGTGGATAGTGGATAGTGGACATAGAGCAGCAACCCAATGAGAAGGAAAAGGTAGAGGTCGCTGCGGGCGCTAAAGAATCATTACGTCTCCACCTCGCCGACACTACACTGCATCGCACCATTGGTGCAAGTTAATCAGATAAATGAAATCATTCATAAATTTAAAGAAATTTTACATATTTTAAGAGTTGAAATACCAAGAAAAAACTGCAGGTTTGTAAAGTATTTGAAGTGGGATCAACATATCTTTGTCTTATAATAGTCAGAGAAGTACTTATGAATCTAAAACCTTTTAACTGTTAACTTCAGGGAACCCAGCAAACAACTTCAAGCCTTACTGATGCTGCCAACTTAGTTTATTCAGAATTAAGTAAGAGCAGAATTGGAGAAATCTTCAAAAAATATTTTATGAAGCCACAAATAAATTAGAAGAAATTAATCTTCTTTGAAAATTTTTTTTAGGAAATAAATAGACAATAAAAAGACTTGTAGGTTGAAGTATTTTTCTGTCATTGATTGTGCACTTTTTAGTTTTAAGAGTAGGTTTGATCAAGAAAGTGGTAGCCATGGGAAAGTGAATGGCAGGTATTCATTCCTCGTGAAAATGAAGACACTGTAACTATAATGAGTGATTCAAAAAACTCTCCTGAAATAGACATAAAATCTCAGTACCTGAAATTAAATATATTTAAAGCAAAATATCCTAATTCAACAAGTATCAAAGGTGCCTTGGATGGCTTTAGAAAATTGTCACTAAAGAAGATATATCTTACACGCAAGATATATCTGAATATGCNAAAGGTGCCTTGGATGGCTTTAGAAAATTGTCACTAAAGAAGATATATCTTACACGCAAGATATATCTGAATATGCGAGATATTTTCTTGCTTCGAAAATATAGACAGGATTTAATTTTAAACACCCCACCATTTATATTGATACAACAACTCCATTTCTTCCTTTTTTGGTTGCTAGTTCAAATTATCTAAGAAATATTTTTCAATGTTCTTGTCTNAAAGGTGCCTTGGATGGCTTTAGAAAATTGTCACTAAAGAAGATATATCTTACACGCAAGATATATCTGAATATGTGAGATATTTTCTTGCTTCGAAAATATAGACAGGATTTAATTTTAAAATACCCCACCATTTATATTTATACAACAACTCCATTTCTTCCTTTTTTGGTTGCTAGTTCAAATTATCTAAGAAATATTTTTCAATGTTCTTGTCTNATACAACAACTCCATTTCTTCCTTTTTTGGTTGCTAGTTCAAATTATCTAAGAAATATTTTTCAATGTTCTTGTCTTAATCGTACTGTCTCTTTTTTTCAACCATAAAATAAATAATTAGTGTATCTTTGTTCTTCAAAGTTTTCTTCAATAATACAGGAAAATTCTAAAGTAACTTTACAACTTTGAATGTGAATATAAAATTATTGAAAGGACATACAATAATTCATCTAATTCACAAATGAAGCCACACACACAAAGTTTTATACACAAATTTTATTTATAGTTCAATGTGACTTCCATTTGTTATATGGCAGACATCCCATCTGAAGTCAGTTTCTTCCCACACGCGGTATAGCATCTCTGGTGTCGATTCAGCAACTGTGGCTGTAATTTGTGTTCGAAGTTTTACAGGTAAGGGTGCCACGTACACTCGATCTTTTTTAACATAACCACATAATCTTATGGTGTTAGGTTGGGGGAATAAGCTTGTCATGCTATTATCAGTATGGCCCAGCTAATCCACCGACCTGGGAAACTGTTGTTGAGGAACTCGCGCACATCTCCAAGGTAATGTGGGGTGCACCATCTTGCTGGAAGTGAATGCATTATTTCTGGTCATTAATTTTTTCAAGTTGAAGAATGAGGAACTGTTGGAGCATGTCCAAGTATAAAATGCAGTTAATGATCATCTCCATTAAAAAGGAGGACCCATTCTCTTTATCTTTCCTTAGTGTGCAAAACAAATTCACTTTGTAACTGTCATGAGCATGTCACAGGGAAGCATGGGGATGTTCACTACTACAAATCCTGCAGTTGTGAATGTTTACCATGCCAGTGACNGAGCATGTCACAGGGAAGCATGGGGATGTTCACTACTACAAATCCTGCAGTTGTGAATGTTTACCATGCCAGTGAATTAAGTATGCTTTCGTTACTGAAAGCCATTGAGTCCAGAAATCTTTTGTTGTCTTAAACCCATTTCAATATTTCCATACAAAATTTCTTAAGAGCCTGTTTATTGCTATCTGAAAGTGCCTGCACTATTGATAATCAGTACACACTTAAGTTTAAACGTCTTCATAACACTCACCATACAGTCATCTGTGGAATCCTACTTTCCTTGAAAAAACTGTTTCATGAACTGCAAATGTCTTCCAACAAATAATAGTACCGCTCCTGCAATAGGTTATATTAACCAAATTGATGTACATGATGTTATATGTTGGAATACTTTTGCAGTTCATGAGAGTGTAATAAATCAGACTGCAGTTATTTCTATTGCTCAAGCTTCTATTATGTATTCACATAAAAAATTGAAATTTGAATTAGGTAATGAAATATGGTTGTTTCGTAAATTAGTTGGAACTTGTGGAGATGTTAGTGTTTTAGGTCATGTACAGCTTATATATAATGCATAAAGTATAATAAAGTTTGTTTGACCGAAATCGGTTCAGTAGTTTTCCTTGACTTGCGTGGACTTTGAGTGAAGCATTCTCTATCCTGTTCCACAGCATCTTCAGAAACACAACACGTGACCCCCTCACCCCCACCCAATTTTCAGAGTATGAGGAACAAAACATCCCTTATCAACAAAATTCCTATGCTACAGGTAAATTGTAAGCCTACAGGGAGGTTCCTTGTGATACTGGGTGCTAAATTTTCTTTGAACTTGTGTAGCAGACTTTATGTCTTCAAACCAAAAAACACCACAAGCTCGCTCTGCAACTTTGAAAGTAGCCATTTTGATCATGGTGGCACTTTTCAGTACTGCAGCGTCTGTGTCTAAAACTTGAAAGTGTTTTGCTTTATTTGTACATTAGAAGAAATATGGTAAGTCCTTTCAATAATTTTGGGGGAGAGTGAGGCACATTTAAACAATTTGATTAAAGAAATGTTTACCAAGTAAAGTTGTAGCAGCTTCCTTAAGGATTACAACATAAAATTTCTGTTAGAGAATAATTAATAAATGTTTTATAATCTCATGTTATTTGAAGCTTCTGAAATTGTTCAAACGTACCGCACCAGCGGGGCACATTTTGAACAAATAAGGGGCACTTTTGAACAACAAGTAAAAAAACTTAAATACCCAAATGAATTAAAATATATTTTATTAGATATCTTTATTAAAGCAGCTTGGAAGTTACTTTGAACTTAAGATTATACAAATACAAATGGTAATTTCAATTGGACAGACATTAATAATTGTGAACAAGATAACATATATGTAGCTTTCCTGAAGCCTCCCCTTCATGTAACATTTTTAGCCCTTCAAAAAATGAAAACTTCAAAATAACTTGGCATGTAAAAAACACATTGTGTTAAAACTGCTGATACAGTAGAGCACCCCTCAACCAGAATTCCCTCAAACGGAACTCCCCATATCCAAACTAATTTTCCAAAAAAATTCAAATGTCGCAAAGTTGTGCCATAATTTTCCCGTGCTCACAAGAGGTCTTTCATTGCTCACACCAGACTGTACATGCTTGCTAGTTGCACACAAGCAAGCCAGTACAACTCTATATATAGCCAGTCATTCGCATCACGCACTAGTGATGAGTTGTTTGTTTTGAGTCGGCATAAAATAAACGTATCCATGTTTATGTTGTAAATCTGTTTTAATAGTTTGACAGATTATGTTGAGTAAATGAAAGATACCAGCTTCTAGCGATACAGCTAAATGGCAAAAGAAAATGATTTCTATTCAAGAGAAAGTGGAAATGTTAACAAAAACTGGATACTGGAATTTCTGTGAAGTCTGTGTGTGAATTTGTTGAGTAGGATCAGTCTGCAGTGTATGATATAAAAAAGCAAAAGGATGAACTATGCAAGTTTTATGTCGCTAGTGAATCTAAAGTGGGAATGGAGAGTCGTAAAACACTTTGCTCAAGTAAAAGTAGTGAACTTGATGTAGCTTTAATGAAATGGTTTAGACTATGGAAAAGTNTAAAAGTAGTGAACTTGATGTAGCTTTAATGAAATGGTTTAGACTATGGAAAAGTGAAGGACTTAGCATTTCAGGGCCAATGCTCACTGAACAGGATAAAATTTTTGATACTGAACTTAAACTTGATTATAAATGTGACTTTTCATTAGAGGGGTTACATAAGTTCAAGAAACGACACAGCATTTCTCTTTATTCACTGAGCGGCGAGAAACTCTCTGCAGACACGGAAGCAGCCGAAAAGTTTGTTGTGGAGTTCACGCAGCTAGTCTCACAAAAGAAAATGTCTCCAGAACAAATGTACAATGCAGATGAAACTACATTGTACTGGAGATGTATGCCGAGAAATACTTTGTGTTCTCCAGACGATGCACATACTGGAATGAAAAAAAGTAAGGAAAGGCTAACTGTTAGGTTTTTCCAATGCAGCTGGAACATATAAGCTCAAACTCCTGGTTATCGGTAAAAGTATGCGGCCACGGAAGTTAAAAGAAGTCAAGGTAGTACGCCTGTTGAATACACAGCAGGCAAGAAAGCCTGGGTGACCACAAAAATAACCACCAAGTGGTTGAATAGTTTTGTACAACAAGCTAGGCAACACTGCAATAGCGTAGGCTTGTAGCAGGATTGCAAGATCATACTTGTAATGGATAATTGTTCCGCCAACCCACCAGCTGAAACCCTGTCACGAGATAACATTGAAGTTATTTATCTGCCACCTAACTGTACTTCACTCATTCAGCCGCAGGACTAAGGAATCCTACGCTCGTTAAGTGCCACTATCAATGAGAGTTTCTGCGGTCATTCTTGAGCANTCAGCCGCAGGACTAAGGAATCCTACGCTCGTTAAGTGCCACTATCAATGAGAGTTTCTGCGGTCATTCTTGAGCAACTTAAATGGCAGGAAAAGGTGAATGTGAAGAGATTGTGTTATGATATTAAGAAATAAGTGTTACTTAATTTTAAAGGGAAATGTAAAAACTGAGAGGATAAGTGTCAGCTTTCTTCATGAATTTTCAGCACAGCACTTGGTGGAAGCTTAATATATCTGTGAAATGTCTAATATATTTGCTAAAAGTCGCAAGCTCATTTAACCATGTTTTTTACTNTGGAAGCTTAATATATCTGTGAAATGTCTAATATATTTGCTAAAAGTCGCAAGCTCATTTAACCATGTTTTTTACTGGCAGATTGCATTTCCATGAATTCGTGAACCCAGTTACTATAGTTGGGTTTTCTGTAGTTAATTAGATTTAAAGATTTTTATTGAAATACTTGTCAAATTTAATGTCAATCAAATTTCACTCAAAATTTTGTTCTGGGACTGTTAGCACTTGTGCACTTGCCATAGCTTTAATAATAAATGTAAGTTTTTCCCTAGAGAGTCTTTTTTTTTTTGTGCTTATAATCACAATTTACCTCAACAGCTTGATTTACCATGCAACGAAGGTAAACTGAACTTTCTAAATTTATTTGGTGATTTATCATTAATAATGATGATATATCTTTAATGACCCCTAGTAAACTTATCCAATTTATTTATTTGATATAGTGTAATTTTGGTACAACATGTGAAGAGGAATTGCACATCATTAGTGCAAACCAACCTGTAGGAAAATTTTGCATACTTGCAGTGGTGTTTATTATAGGTAACATAAANTTAGTGCAAACCAACCTGTAGGAAAATTTTGCATACTTGCAGTGGTGTTTATTATAGGTAACATAAAATTAGTGTAATTTGCTGAGTGAGTACTCCATCATTCTGTAGCCCATTATTTTGCATATTATCACATCTCAATAATTCTACTATATGACAATATAGCATAGCAACAGTTCAGTCTGGACTACTGATCCTTGACTTTATCTTTCTTATGAAGCATCATAAAAATGTGTATAGATGTAAATTTTGTGGGTACTGGTGGCACATTGCCATAATGGCTGGATATACCAGAGGCATGAATACATTTTTTCAGCTGTAAATTAATTTACAATTGGAAGNCACATTGCCATAATGGCTGGATATACCAGAGGCATGAATACATTTTTTCAGCTGTAAATTAATTTACAATTGGAAGTGCTTGATAACATGTTTTTTTTTCCTGTTGTGGGTTAATTGGAACAATAATAAATCATTGCTTTGTGTTTAATGTTTTAATAATGTATGTATAGATGTAGGTAGGCTTGAATGGNTTGGAACAATAATAAATCATTGCTTTGTGTTTAATGTTTTAATAATGTATGTATAGATGTAGGTAGGCTTGAATGGGGCTGAGTGTAAAATATAAATTGTGTAAGTATGTTTGTGTCTGGCATAAATCTATTTGTTAGTTGAATCATGAATGGTTGAGTGGAAAAGGATAACATTCCACAAAATGGGGACAGTAAACTGAGATAGCTATTTTGTAGTATTTATTATAATCCACCTATTAATTGTAATACGGGGAATATTCCAATCATATAGCATTGTTTAAACCGGCCTGGAAGTATTCGTTGAGTGGAAGAAAGATAACTAACCAGGAATGTTATCCTTCTTCCACACAATGTTACGCTAGTTGTCCCAGGAATGTTGACTCTTCAAAACAGTATTGCATGTTACTGTGCCACTTATTCTATGGTCGTTTTCTGTCNGTTGTCCCAGGAATGTTGACTCTTCAAAACAGTATTGCATGTTACTGTGCCACTTATTCTATGGTCGTTTTCTGTCTTGTAATGCTTTATGTTGCTCTGTGTGGAGGATATGCGGAGTCTTGAGTTGACTGATATAAGCAGTATTTCATGACCTTTGAGGTTCGACAGATCTACTACTGTTAATGTGATATAGTTCATACTGCGAAACTCGTAATAATTTGTGTATGTTGTGCAAAATGTCAGATTCAGAGGAGAAAATTCCAGAACCTAAAAGGAAACTAGGTAAGGTCGACAAAGAACTACATTCAAAGGAAATTCAGAAAACAGCCCGAAGAAGAGGTGAAGAATTTGTGACAAGTGAAGGTTTGTTAGTGGAGGCTAAAAGGACTGGTCCAGACTGTAGTTGTCGTAAGCAATGAATGGTTGGCCTCAGTGTTTAAGATAAACACAACATAATAGCTACTGGTTTAAAAACAGCCATTGTAAACAAAAGCTATGTTCACAAGTATCAAATATGTTATAAAATGCAGTACTGCTTTCTTAAATACTATTCAATGTATTTGTGATGTAAAAATATTTTTCCTTACGTTTTTGGGTATTATTGTGCATTGAGTGGTGAAAAGATAACATTTCGGGCACTTCTAATTGTTTCTATTTATTTACTTAATTGTCTTTTCACTTGGTTTCACTCTTTACTACTAGCACTATAATTTTCTTATAATGAAGTTTTCAATGCAACCTATAATTTGTCGGGAAAACAGTTTCTCCTCCCCTCCCTAAATAAATTGAATATTATCCTTTTCCCTCTCACCCATTTGTATGCATGCCACATCTATTTGTTTATATTTTAAGTAAAGTGTAAACTGTGCCTAGATTCTTTTTATTAACTTGTTAGGTCTAATTGTCAAAGTCCCCATGAACTATTCAAGAAGTCACACAAAGCAAGACATATTATAACCTGGTCAATCAGCTTCTTCCTATGAATATGTATCATAACCAGGTAGACGGGATTACTGCTACTGATAATAAATATATTTACATATAACTTTTGATTTCATTTTCTGTATTGGTGAAATTAATTATAAATGCACTTTTGAAAACCAACTTCAAACCAATTTTTAACTTGCATATTCAATCAAGTCATGTAGGTACAGCAGTGAAATTTTTTATTCTTCTTTACAGTAATAGAAGGGTACAATTTTTTAGATTAGCAAACGTATGTCTGGTCCAATTATTCCAGGTTATTGAGAATAGCTGTATCTGTTCCACCATGTAAACATTATTAAATTGCTTAGTATTTGTTTTTAAACAGAATTTTTTCTAATCTCAAATAATTATGTATGTGTCTTTACAGAACCATTGCAGAACATAAGCACATAGTAAAATTACGAGGATCAGTTATGGATCACATGTATGGTGGAGGCTCTCAACCGGCAGTTCTACTGGTTATGGATAGATTATGTAGAGATCTGTACAGCGGACTTCGAACAGGTCTGAAGTGGCTTACACGTCTTCAAATTGCCATTGATGTTGTAGAAGGAATGCGTTACTTGCATTCTCAAGGTCTAGTACATAGAGACATAAAATTGAAAAATGTTCTGGTAAGTTTGATATTTAAAGAAACTATGTATTTAGTAGAAAATCACAGTTGTGTCTGCAATTAATATGGATTGGATAATTAAATTAACTTGTATCACCACCCTCCAGGGTGCAGTTGCTAGCTTATAGCTTTATGGATCTTGGTCCCAATTTCAAGGTATTGCATGGATGTGTGTGCCAGTTTTAGGTGTAAGTTGAGTTTTACAAGGGAGCTATCATCAGATTAAGAAAGTTAAAAATGTGTTATTGTCAAAAAATTATGTTTAATATTAAAACTGAAGGTTTTCTCATTTAATAATATGGCAATATGTATATAGTAAGTTCCATATTATCAGTTTTGATATATCCCAGATAACAGTTGTATTAATTCAGTTTTTATACATTCGCCAAATAAATTATTATGGTCAATTTATAATTTTTCTTCTTATTAAGTGGCCCAAAATGCCATTATTACCGAACACATGAATATTTAGATCATATATAGTCCTTGAAAAAAAAACATAGGCATGGCTTTTATTTTGCAAACTTATATCTATTAAATAGAGAATAAGTTACTCTAGACCATAATGGTTGTTTTGGATTAACACATATTTGCAAACAAATAACACAGTATTTTACTTATAACTTTTGATCATTTTGTTACACCATACATATTACACAACATATTACGTTCTCTTTTATATTCATAAGCCCATTACTCACTTCTCTGTATAAAAAATTCCTGGTTATACTTATTCGTGCTAACCCAACATACTTTGATGGAAAATGGAAAATGAACACATGGACGCAATGGCCCCACATGAATGGAGGTTTTATTGAATAATTATACNCTTTGATGGAAAATGGAAAATGAACACATGGACGCAATGGCCCCACATGAATGGAGGTTTTATTGAATAATTATACAGGTTATACACTGTATATGATAATTATTGCAGGGTCGTACACCTATCGACAGAGGCTACAGAGTATCTTGTGTAGAGCCTCCTTTAGTGACGTTGCAGTCCTGCAGTTGTGCATAGAGACTGGATGTCATCCNTACAGAGTATCTTGTGTAGAGCCTCCTTTAGTGACGTTGCAGTCCTGCAGTTGTGCATAGAGACTGGATGTCATCCTGGGGAATAGTGTTCTACGCTAATCCACATGTTGTTGCAATTGGTGGAAATTTGTTACCGGTATTACAGACCACACCAAATGCCGTCCCATCATGTCCCACACATTTTCAATGGGGGACAGGTCGGATGATCGTGCTGGCGAAGGGAGTTGATGAACACCTTTGAGAGCGCATTGGGTAACACGAGACGTGTGTGCACAGGCATTGTCCTGCTGGAAGAGGACATCTCCTTAGCATTGTAGGAACTGCAACAAAATGGGCATGGATGATGTTCTGGATGTAGTGTTCACTGTTCAGTGTTCCCTCAACAAACACCAGAGGCATGCGGTCATTGTAGGCTATTGCCCCCCAGACCATGATGCCAGAAGTTGGTCCTGTATGTCGCTGCTGTATGCACACTGGTTGTTGCTGCTCTCCTGGTCAACGCAGCACTTGCAAACAACTGTCACTGGCGCCAAGACAGAATCAGCTGTCATTACTAAATACAACTCCGCACCATTGATCCCTCCAGTTGTGTCGTTCACGACACTATCCAAGGCGGGCTGCACGGTGATGAGGTGTGTGAGGAAGCCTGGCGAGTGGCACCCATGGTTGTAGCCCAGTATCCAGCAAACAGTTGGTGAAAGTCCTAGCGGACACCTTAGGTGCAACAGTGACCCTATCTGTGCAGCAGTCACNGTATCCAGCAAACAGTTGGTGAAAGTCCTAGCGGACACCTTAGGTGCAACAGTGACCCTATCTGTGCAGCAGTCACCGTGCAATCAGCAATGGCTGCTCATCTGATGCTGTGGTCCAGGTGCGAATCCATATGCCGCTGCCGTCCAAAACCAGGTAGACGAGCATGTGCACCATCATCGGACCATCGGCACCACCAATGATGCACAGCAGACACTTCACGTCCCACGCATTGGGCAATTCTTCTAGCCTCCCTCAGACCCACAATATGACCTCGTTCAAAGTCCGTTAATTGCACTAAGTGTGGTTGTGTATGCCATCGTGGCATGTCTGCAATGCTTATTACACATAGGCTGATGCTTGGAACAACAGACTACTCTTNACCCACAATATGACCTCGTTCAAAGTCCGTTAATTGCACTAAGTGTGGTTGTGTATGCCATCGTGGCATGTCTGCAATGCTTATTACACATAGGCTGATGCTTGGAACAACAGACTACTCTTTTACAGAGTCAACTATAGTTGTATTGGGCTCAGTGGTGTTATGTCTAGTATGCTGCTCCTACTCTGTCCACTGCACATCACTGTTAATCATTGCATGTACTGCCCTCTGTCAGTGCCCCATGCANCCATCGGCACCACCAATGATGCACAGCAGACACTTCACGTCCCACGCATTGGGCAATTCTTCTAGCCTCCCTCAGGCCCATAATATGACCTCGTTCAAAGTCCGTTAATTGCACTAAGTGTGGTTGTGTATGCCATCGTGGCATGTCTGCAATGCTTATTACACATAGGCTGATGCTTGGAACAACAGACTACTCTTTTACAGAGTCAACTACAGTTGTATTGGGCTCAGTGGTGTTATGTCTAATATGCTGCTCCTACTCTGTCCACTGCACATCACTGTTAATCATTGCATGTACTGCCCTCTGTCAGTGCCCCATGCANTATGCTGCTCCTACTCTGTCCACTGCACATCACTGTTAATCATTGCATGTACTGCCCTCTGTCAGTGCCCCATGCACATATGGTGTTTCTATGTCTGTAGTTTAAAAACTACCTGTTTCTGAATTTTTCTCATTTTTAGTTGGCCAGACTCTTGGTGTATATGTCAGTCACCTACCTACTCCTCAAAGCTCATGTAGGTCAACTTTTTATCACATACTACAACTTCCTTACATTATGAAATTTAATATTATGTATTCTGGGATTAGTCTTCAGCTTGGTTTATCATGTTGATTGATAACTGATTTCCAAATATACCACCGCAGTTTTAAAGCTTACATTACATTCCTCTTCCAGCAGCTGGAAAATGACAGTCTTTTATAGGCTCATGTAAAGTAATATACTTAGCTTCACTGCTACTCGAAAACATATTACTTTTTGTTTTTTTTTACTTCCAGAGAACAAAGTTTCCAAATAAATTCAAACAATATCACACTTTTACATTCCTCGCTATTATTATCAAAATATGAAACTACATACTTAGGAACACAAAATACTGTCAATGTCTTCTTTAGCAGACAGTAATCTGAAGTTACTGGTACATTTCAGGTATAGTGAAACCTTGTTAATATTATACAGCTTAATACGAAACTCCTGTTTATAAGATATGGTCCTGTGAAAAAGCTAACCTAATAATGTTAAAACAGTTTGTTTGATACAAAATAGAATTAATTTGTAATAAATTGTGGTTTTATTCTCACAAGACTTTAATTACAGGTACTTATGTACAAATAATACATTTACCAGCAGAAATAACATACTTGTTCCCTAATATTTGCTATTGAAACATAAACAAAACAGTTTTATCACAGATTAATATATTTTAAAGCGCAATATGGTGAGAAAAGTGGACAATGGAGAGCTCTAGCAGTCAGGCTCATAGCTAGAATTGATTTTAATGTCACTTTGTTACACAAAACTGATTGAACTACAGTGAAACCTCNGCAGTCAGGCTCATAGCTAGAATTGATTTTAATGTCACTTTGTTACACAAAACTGATTGAACTACAGTGAAACCTCGTTGTTGCGTTCCCGTTTTTGTTATTTTCCCGTATCAGTCAATTTTTTTGGATGATCCCAACAATTATCCTATATANGTTGTTGCGTTCCCGTTTTTGTTATTTTCCCGTATCAGTCAATTTTTTTGGATGATCCCAACAATTATCCTATATAAACAATGTTAAAAAAAACCTGCATACTACGCCCTTAAATCATTAATTTACCCGCATCCATTGATCAGATATTCTGTCCGAAAACCAAAATATATTCGGAACTATTGTTTATCTGTGAAAAAACTATCTTAAAACTAGTACTAACAAAATTCAGTAGCGCCATGAGCAGGTAAACAGACACTCCCTAACCTCAAATGCTAGTATACAAAACTAGTTGTCGTGAAACGTTGCAATTGTTAACAACCATAATTTATTTTTGATAATTCAATCACTATTTGTTTTTAAATTACTCACATCGAAAAACAGGTAAAACATAAAAATTGCAGCCATTTCTTTGTTTCAAGTCAGCAAACGAATATTCGCGCAAATAAAACACGTATGTATAATGGTTGTGNATATATTCGGAACTATTGTTTATCTGTGAAAAAACTATCTTAAAACTGGTACTAACAAAATTCAGTAGCGCCAAGAGCAGGTAAACAGACACTCCCTAACCTCAAATGCTAGTATACAAAACTAGTTGTCATGAAACGTTGCAATTGTTAACAACCATAATTTATTTTTGATAATTCAATCACTATTTGTTTTTAAATTACTCACATCGAAAAACAGGTAAAATATAATAATTGCAGCCATTTCTTTGTTTCAAGTCAGCAAACGAATATTCGCGCAAATAAAACACGTATGTATAATGGTTGTGATACGGACCAGAACCAAACATTCATAATGGACGGAACGGATTTGAACTTTACTCTCGTTTCACAATGGAAAAGTTATCATTTTTAGGTCAGTACTGTAAATAACCATGTAAATTACAAGCATTAAAGGGGAACAGTATGTTTTCACGGATTAATTCTGTTAAGATAAAGTGTAAAGAGTAATGCAGTGATATAAACTAGATGGCGAATGCTGTTTAATTTGGTGAAATNGTCACACTAGATGGCGAATGCTGTTTAATTTGGTGAAATTTAAAAACATTTTGCGGACAACGGAATTTTTAGCGAAGTAAAATATAATTTCAAAAACTCGGATTTTTACATGTCAAACTCAACCATTTTTAGCACATTTCTAATTTAAATCATTGTTTTTAATAAAATTTGTTTAATTTTTGCTCCATTTTTTACATTTGGCAGAAATTTAGTGAATTTTTGTAAACATTCGGCAGATTTTCGAAATTAAGTGCATTTCAATATTTTATAACACAATACTTATATTGAATGATTGAAATATGTTTTTACATCCAGTATTGAAGATATGCCCACTGTTCATTACAGGCAATCAACTCAGTATACCCAAGGATGAAAATAAATTTTTTTTTTAGGTTAGGTTTTACTTTTTGGGTAGAGAGGTCCACATGTTGAGTTTTCCCACATGCTGAGTTTTTTTTAGTAGGTCCCATGAAAAACGAGAAATAGAGGTTTCACTGTATATTAGTGAAGGCATAAATATTTAAACATCATACACATTTTGTAGTAATGATTCAATAGAGATAGGTAGTTGTATTCAGAAGGAGCTTAATTTTAGGGCCAACCTGGAAAGATTAACACTGTAATTACGGTAAAGGGAGGTCCAGCTTCCTATTAGTAACATAGCTAGCATATTTTGGAACCAACAACAATATGTGACGCGGTCACTTTTGACTACATAGTATATGTTCTAAATGAGTAATAAAGGGGCAGAGCTCAAAATTCCAGTCATGTCATGACATTAAATATTAAAATGAGTAGTTTTTGTATATCTTGAAAACTGTTCAACATATCAGTATAAAACCATACTAATATCAACCTATACATTTGTCAATATGTTTAAATAAATTATGTTCTGGGGAATTCATGGAGGAGGTTCACCATTGTTTGCGATTCTATGTAGTGATTGGTTAGCCTTATTTATCCCACATTGTACATGGCAGACAGGAAAGCTGTTGGTTTTGTACACTCTGGTTTCTTGGGCATCACCTGTATAAGTTGGGATTCATGTGGGATTCGCAGTCTGATACCATGAGTCTCATAGTTGTTTAGTGTTGTCTACACTTGCTTTTTAGGAGTTAGTTAGGACAAGTTGAAGTTTTTGTAGAATTGGAATAAGAAACTGCAAGACCTGTGATCTATTTGCCTATTTGATGGGTCTCATTTCATACAGCTTGTGGTTTTGCTATAATTTACTTGAGCAGTAAACAAGATTTAATTCCCAGCGGGGTTGCTCCTGGATTTTCGCACATGGGAATCGTGCTGGACAATGCCACTGGTTAGTGAGTTTTCTCATGGATTTCCCATTTTCCCCCGTCCTTGCATTCCGCCACTGCGCCACACTCACTTCACTTTACTCTTATCAGTTTATCACTATGTCCCCCCTCACATGATTGACATGGGTCAACTGGTTCAGTAAGAAGACAAACATCAAACATATCACCATAGGGGTGATGTTATCTATTGCAAATGATAGTTGAGAGTAATCAAGTTAGAGTGAGGAATTTGGCTGTCAGCTCTTAGTTCTTTGTAGATGGGGTCATTGAAATAACCACAATTGTGTAATTATTTATATTTGAAGTTATTGTTAGCAGCTAAAAAGGGAAACTAGAGCTGTTTGGTCGCAAAAAGCCATCAGGATTTCACCAGCCCGCAAGGTGCAAGTCAGAGATGAAATCAACCACTGATTGCTTTCACTTTCATGTAGCAACTGATCTTATAAAAATTGCCGAAACCTACACATTTCTAACAGTTGCAAACTGGGCTCTAGCTGGCGATTCGCGGCCAAGGCAAGATCCTGCTTGAGACCCAGTGGTCAGATGTAATGTATTTAGCAAACAGATAGTCCACTGTGGCAGGATATGCAAAACACTTCTTCTGTAAAAATTGTGCATTAGCAGAATTGAGCATTCCCCATATTAGGAGGATGGCCGTGACTCTCCTCCTCAGTGCACTGATTACGAGAGCTGCTGAATAGTAATACAGCGAGGGCATGTAGGAAGTCATGCACACTAGTCATTAATGATTTGACATGGCCCAAGGAGGTGAGAGATTTGGCTGGANGAGGGCATGTAGGAAGTCATGCACACTAGTCATTAATGATTTGACATGGCCCAAGGAGGTGAGAGATTTGGCTGGATGATCATGCACTGCCATGCAAGTCAGGTGCTATGTAGGCTCCGCAACCACGGTACTCATCAGGCAGTTATTCATCAGTCAATTCTTCAGTCCAGTCAATGCTGAATTGCCTAGTTCTTTGAGCCAGCCATCAGCAAGATGTGTCATTGAATAGTATTCCTGGCAGGGTCACCCAAGTTTTTGCATGTGGGAAATGTGGCAGATGTTGCTGTTGGCTAGCAGGTTTTCTTTGGGCACTTACATTTCCTCCACCCCTGCATTCTGCCACTGATTCAACATAATCTCATTTTGCCCTCAACAGCACTCAAGAGTGTGATGTTAATTGCCTACAAAAACCTCTCAGCTCAATAGTTGTACTAAGTAAGTAAATTTGTAATTTCTTGTTTAAAATCTTCATCTCTCCAGTCTTTTGGTGCATAAGTAAAACTAAATAATTTTGTTTTCAGTATTAATTGTAAATTAAGGAGAGAGATATTGAGTGAGTTCCCCAGCACCCCTGTGGAGGTTAGGTCCTTTCCCACTTGATGGAAGGGTAGTTATGTCATGCAGTTTTGAACCAAGAAAAGGACAGTAGCAGATGGAAAAACATTTATTACTTTAAGAAAATAATTTCATTTTTGCTTTTGTGATTTTAAATTTAGGGATGTGGGAAAGGCCTAGAGGAATGCACCTTTTATAGTCTGAAAGTGTAATCTAATGTTCTAGATGAGAGGAATGTTAGTAAATATAAAAATTGTCACAACTAAACTTATATTGGTCAGTATTACAATAATCAATATTGAGTTAAAAACAATCAGAATCATGCCCCAAACTTTAATAAACCAGTTGTAGTAGAATTATAAAATGCTTGATTAAAATAAAAAAAATTAAATTTAAAATCAAAGTTTTAATATAAAAAATTTTAAAATACATACATAGAAATAAACACTTTGGTATAAAATTAACAACAAATTTACCATAAGAGAACATTTTGAGGCATGTTCGGAAGCAAAAATAAACATAGGTCACAAAAAATTAATATCTTACATAGCATATAGTTTGTCTTAGACAGAGGAATTCAGTATAGATAAATTATTTTTTCGTAGCACTTGTAAAATTAATTCATCAGTGATTAATTTGTTCAGTAACAGCACCAATTTGGTAAGAGATCTTTGGATGGTTCATTGNGTAAAATTAATTCATCAGTGATTAATTTGTTCAGTAACAGCACCAATTTGGTAAGAGATCTTTGGATGGTTCATTGCATTGTATAAAATGGGAAAGTTGCACAGGTATATGGCAGATAGACTTATTTTACATTAAAGACCTTTACAGAGAAAAATGGTAATTGTGTAGAAGGCTCGCTATTTTCTGTAAGTTAATTTTTAATGTACAAATGATTTCCCTATGTTAGTTTTAATAAATAANTGTAGAAGGCTCGCTATTTTCTGTAAGTTAATTTTTAATGTACAAATGATTTCCCTATGTTAGTTTTAATAAATAAATATTTGTCATATGTTAAAAAATATTTGTGTTTAAAAATGCCAACAAATTATGTGATTATAATCACACACTTTGTTGCTGGGGAAACACACATTTCGTTGACTTAGATCTGACACTTGTTTTTGACTAACTTTTGGCATCTGAATCCAAAAATGACCCCAGTTTTTGTCTGTCACGTCAACTTTTTAAGCCACAGGATACCCTCTCTTTATGCCAAAAGTCATACAAAATGTGCATACAAAGGAAAATAAAGGAACAAATTACGAAATATACTATTCACAGAGAATAATTTTATTCATACAAAGGCTATATACAGTTTCTGTAAATTCAATTGTGTTCATACAAGTAGTAAAGTTCTTTTACCAAACTGCAAACATACATATTAAGGTAAAATTTTTCGCTTATAGCTTTTCCTGGAGTGTTCATTCTGTGGACAATCTCGCTTGATGCTCCAACAATAGTCAGCCTTCATATGTACATCCCATCTACCCTGATACCGTGCCTCTATGATCTTCAAATGTTGGTGGAACTGCTCACCCTGCTCATCACTGACTGCACCAAGATTTTTCGGGAAGTCAGCAAGATGGCTATGTAGAAAAAGCAATTTGATGCTCATGTTGCAACCAAGCATTTTGAAGCTCTCCAAGAGTTTCTGGACCATTTCGGTGTAATTCTGTGCTCATGTATTTCCAAGACAGTCTTTGATAAGGTTTTTGAATGACAACCAAGCATTCTTTTGGAGTTCTGTCATTGTTCCGATGAAATGTTCATCTTTAACGAGCTGCTGAATCTGTGGACCGTTAAACACACCGGCCTTTATCTTATCAAAAGACAGGCTAGGAAATGCTGAAATGAGATACTTGAAACAGTTTCCTTCAGTTGACAAAGCTTTAACAAATTGCTTCATGAGACCAGTTTTATATGCAGAGGTAGAAATATAATGTTCTTTCTGTCGACAAGTTGCTGATGTAGAATGTTTGGATCACCAGGTTTGAGGTCAGATCTTGGTGGCCAATTCAACTGCACCCTATGCTTCTCACGAGCTCTACTGTCCCACATACACAAAAACAGGGATTCTTGGTATATCTGCGTTGCTGGTCAAGAAGGAAGCAGACCATTTTAAGGTCAATACATATGATCCATTTGTACATGTGATATTACAACAAATCAATGACTCTCTTTATGTCTTCATATTCTTCATGCAAACAAACTGAATGGTCTATTGGGACTGCAGCAAATAAATTTCCATTGTGAAGGATAACACACTTCAAGCTCTGCTTTGAGCTATCGATGAACAGTCCCCATTCAGTTGTGTTATAGGATGGAATTCCCAACTCCTCCATTAAACCATGCACGTTATGGCAAAACAAAAATCCACCCTCACTTCAAAAGTATTGCAGAAATGCACTTTCTCTTGATCGAAAGTAGGATACCTTAGCTCCTTTTTCAAGCAAGTTTTTCTCGTGCAGTCTTGATGCTAAGAGTTCTGAAGCTTTTTTTGGATAGTCCCAAATATTGTGCCAAATCATTTAATTCATGCTGATCAAATCCCTTACGAATGGAGTCATCTTCATTTTCGAAATCTTCATCGTGGGGGTCACTTCGATCTTCACCATACTCGTATTCCTGTATTTCGAAATAGGGTAATTCTTTGAAAACTGGCACTGGAATTTCAGCTGAATGAGGCAGTGGGCGTATAGCTGATGGTAAACTAGGATACTCTATTTTACATTTGGTTTTCTTGTTATATCCTGACGTTTTCACTATACAAAAGTAACAGTCACTTGAATGATCTCTGGGCTCTCGCCAAATCATAGGTATACCAAATGGCATTTTATCGCATGTTCCCTTTGTCCAAATCTGTAAACTCTTGACACACTGCTTGCACACCTTGTGAGGGGCCCAAAATTTATCTTGATCACCAATTTTCACTTTAAAATATGCAAAATAGGCTTGCCTGACAAATGCACTGATGTTTGTCCTTTGAGTAGGAATGGTGAAACTGCCACATATACAACAAAACGAATTGGGGCTATTTAAGCACTTATGACGCGAAATAGCAGAGGCAGGCATGATCTAAAGGAAAGGAACTAAGTACATATGTAAATAAAAAAAAATAAACGCTGCTAACTCCTTGTATAAAAACANATAAACGCTGCTAACTCCTTGTATAAAAACAATAACTCGGACTCCACTTCGGAATGCGTTTCACTACGCTATCTCAGGTGTAACTGAATAGCCTAGAAAAGTATGAACCTGTCACTGGTCTCCTAGGGCGCCATTCACCCCTGCCCTATCGGAGAAGGTTTACTTCAGCCAATAGGAGAGCACTAGTGCTTCCTATGACCCATGTNGCCATTCACCCCTGCCCTATCGGAGAAGGTTTACTTCAGCCAATAGGAGAGCACTAGTGCTTCCTATGACCCATGTTCGATCCAGTGGAGAGTGGTCACATTAATATAAGCTGTAGAGAAAAAACTTGACATGATAGAAGAAAACTAACTACAGTTCTGAAATCAGCATGCCTATTTAACGTTAAAACCGCTGAAAAGAACTTTAACTTTTCCACCATGTCATCTCAGCTATAAAAGCAGCGTTATGTGACTTGTCTGCAGTCTTGGATGACCCCCTACTGCTGAGTATGTGTAACGTTGGCGATTCTGGAAATGACGGGCTACAGTGCAGTGACTAGCAAGTGTAGTATGTGACAATTGGGAGAGCAGAAAACAATGACTGACTGGACTAAAAAAGTGGGACTTATTTTGTGAGTGGCAGACATGTGGATGATATAGATGTATGTCAGTGGATACTTGATTGTATATTTGTAATTAATGAGTGAAGATTAACTTTATGTAATATAAGGACAGTGATTAGGACATAATTTTATCATTTATATTAGCAGAAAAATTGCACTCACTGCTATAAATAATTAGTGTTGATATTAGGGATATACAGTTGCATTTCGTAAATAAAAGCAGTATATATTTTTATACCATTGTAAATAAAGTAAGAAATTCCATTTAGTTAGTTTATTATTACTTCCATCCTTCATGAACCTCAATATGTTCTAGGTAACTTGTAACAATGTAAAAAGGTTACATAGACAATAAAAAAAATATACACTATATACAGTAACATACAATAACTGATGCTAACTTCGTGAGGCAGGAATGAATATACGATAAGATACATATGATAGACCATCATCAGTCCAATTACTTCTTGTGAGAGAGTGATTTTATGGAAAAGGGGTTAAGAAATTAATTTTTTTTTATTTTAATAAACTCAAGATGATCGTTCAAGTTACTAAAGTTTTTTTTAAGAATATGTACATGTTATTATTCAACTTGAATGTAGATATTAAAGGTAGGTTGAGGAAATGCCAAAAATTATGATTTTAAGCAGTACTATTTAAAAGTTTGGTGGAATCAGTGGTATTAGAAAGGAAGAAGAGTGCAACTAGTTTTTTCCTCCTTTCATGAAGAGTGGTGCTGAATTGTGTGATTTAATGGAAATTATAAAGAATGCATTTATTGTGTTTTTTCCCATCATTTATATACATATCAGTAAGATTTGTATTGTTATTGTAATGGTACCATATTCCCATTTTGAACTGACTTTGGTGAAATAAACGTTGAGTGTTTGGTGAGGTTTAGAAGATGNGAAATAAACGTTGAGTGTTTGGTGAGGTTTAGAAGATGCATATGTTAAAAATTTAATTAAACCTATAATTTTAGAGGATGATGCTTTGAGATAGTGAACATGGTGATAAACTGTGGCATACCAATAGGGGTATCCTCCAGGTCCAGACCCACCCTAAAACTCTTGATTTTATAAATAAAAGGTGAGTGTGGATTCAACTAAAAATTGCAACTGCATGTTCATCACGACAAAATAACATGGATATGGACAAATTANAAGGTGAGTGTGGATTCAACTAAAAATTGCAACTGCATGTTCATCACGACAAAATAACATGGATATGGACAAATTAATATTATTATTGTCATTCTGAAGGGCAGTGTGTTTCCTTTATAAGTTGTTTAGGTATGCAAATAAGTAATGGTGACTATGTGCATTGAAGAAATGGAAATTAAAAATAAAAATCTTTATAATACTGTAGACTGTTGATACATTGGTGGACAGCCTAAGGACATCCATCAGCGGATTTTCTGCAGACATCCTGAAATTAACAACCTGTGAACATTCTTAACTAGCCTGTTGTCCATGGGCAGTTAAATCAATTTTTTGGCCTTACTGTCCTTAGCTCATCCTCCCAAGATGTTCATTGGACATCTATTTTGTGTTACTTGAACAGTTTGTTTGGAGATATTTCTTTTATTATTTTTATGTTATCCTTCTGTGATATTGTGACAATCCAAAGGACGACAAATATAACTACACTATGTACCAAAAATGGACAACAATAGGATGCAATTTGTGGATGTCTATAGAACACAGGACATTTTCTTTATTATTCTACAATATTCTTCCAAGAGTAAATAGTCCNGCAATTTGTGGATGTCTATAGAACACAGGACATTTTCTTTATTATTCTACAATATTCTTCCAAGAGTAAATAGTCCATTCTTCTGTTATATCTTTATGGCATGTTGGAAATTTTCCTAAAGAAGCTCATTAACAGTCCCTACAGTTTTCCTAAGGTTTGGTGCAGGCACATGAGCTGTTTCTGTGTATGTCTCTTTCATGCAAAGGGTGCAAGAGCAACTGGTTATACACGTTTCTTGCATTCAACAAACAACTGATAAGATAGGTTACACCATAGATAACAGGACACAACTGCAAAGACATGAATACCAAGCAAAGAGATAAGATAAGTGTGTGAACAAACGAGCATCTTTATCTAAAGGACATGGACTTAAAAAATTACAAAGCTAATAACCTTATCTCCCATGTTATAACTTGGGTTGAACGTTTCATGCCACAGTAGATCTAGTGTAGGTAGTGCTGCAATGGTTNGGAGTTGAACGTTTCATGCCACAGTAGATCTAGTGTAGGTAGTGCTGCAATGGTTACAACCTAAACATAAATCACTGAACCAATTTTGGTTGGACAAAGTTTATCGACATCTGTGAATTATACACAGTCTGTACCTGGCCCAAAACATGACCATTGCCCCTTGTTCCAACATAACAACAGTAAGCAAATTACATAGTGTCAAGAATGTTCTATTTTGTTGTGTTTTATGTATAGATTTCAGTTACAGGATATGACTGCTAATCCTGGTGGTGGATTAATGGAAAAAAAAAATTTCATAGTGATTCTAGTGGATATTGTGTATCAGTTCATCTCACTCAGTTATGTATTTTATCGTGGAGCAGTTTTTTTTTTTTGGTCAAACATTGTACGGTATGATTTTGAGCAATGGGGAGAAACTGTAGGAGACTATCCTTGAGAGGATAAGGAACAAAAAAANCAATTTGTGGATGTCTATAGAACACAGGACATTTTCTTTATTATTCTACAATATTCTTCCAAGAGTAAATAGTCCTTCTTCTGTTATATCTTTATGGCATGTTGGAAATTTTCCTAAAGAAGCTCATTAACAGTCCCTACAGTTTTCCTAAGGTTTGGTGCAGGCACATGAGCTGGTTCTGTGTATGTCTCTTTCATGCAAAGGGTGCAAGAGCAACTGGTTATACACGTTTCTTGCATTCAACAAACAACTGATAAGATATGTTACACCATAGATAACAGGACACAACTGCAAAGACATGAATACCAAGCAAAGAGATAAGATAAGTGTGTGAACAAACGAGCATCTTTATCTAAAGGACATGGACTTAAAAAATTACAAAGCTAATAACCTTATCTCCCATGTTATAACTTGGGTTGAACGTTTCATGCCACAGTAGATCTATTGTAGGTAGTGCTGCAATGGTTACAACCTAAACATAAATCACTGAACCAATTTTGGTTGGACAAAGTTTATCGACATCTGTGAATTATACACAGTCTGTACCTGGCCCAAAACATGACCATTGCCCCTTGTTCCAACATAACAACAGTAAGCAAATTACACAGTGTCAAGAATGTTCTATTTTGTTGTGTTTTATGTATAGATTTCAGTTACAGGATATGACTGCTAATCCTGGTGGTGGATTAATGGAAAAAAAAAAATTTCATAGTGATTCTAGTGGATATTGTGTATCAGTTCATCTCACTCAGTTATGTATTTTATCGTGGAGCAGTTTTTTTTTTTGGTCACACATTGTACGGTATGATTTTGAGCAATGGGGAGAAACTGTAGGAGACTATCCTTGAGAGGATAAGGAACAAAAAAANACATTGTACGGTATGATTTTGAGCAATGGGGAGAAACTGTAGGAGACTATCCTTGAGAGGATAAGGAACAAAAAAAGGTCTAATGGACATACGTCCAGAAATGCATGGGTTCCTCACTAGAGGGCAGTACTGTTTCCCATGACAGTGGTGTGCTGCTCACTTATCAGTAACATGAGGCGTCCACTTCACTGTTGTTGCCAACTCACCCTGAAGTGGACATGTATAGTGTAGTGCAGCACAGCGCTGTGGGATGATGGCCCAGTATTCTAGTTGGGGACAGGCTAATGTGGCCTTTTCATTTGGACAGGCAAATGGCAATGGGCGGGAGACAGCATGGCTGTATAGGGAAAAGTGTCCCCGCCGACAGCAAGCACATCATAAAATGTTTGCAACAGTGTTCCACCGTTTGTGAGACAGACTTTTTTACGGGAATGGGTAACCATAATGGGTGGGTGTGTCAAGTACGTACATTGGCCTTGGAGGAACATGTGATCAACACTGTGAAAGATGACCTCGATATCAGCACCAGTCAGGTGGCCCGCCAGCACGGGGTAAGCCAGACAGGACTTATTACCGACGAACTTGCCTCTGCTGGAACGGTTTTGTCGCTGGTATGTTGCACAGGCCACTACAGTGCTGGGATATCTGTCAGCCATTCTATTTACAGATGAGACCATCTTTATGAGGGTTGATATCGTCAATCTGGTATCGTCAACCTTAATAACACCCATCTTTGGGCTATGCAAAATCCCTGTGGTATGGTGGCAGCAAACCCTCACCACCGGTTCAGCCTCAATGTGTGGGAGGGGATTCTGGGATTATTGGTGACCGCCTCGTGGGACCAGTTGTACTTCCGCAACGCCTCACAGGCAAGGCATATCTGCGCTTCGTGTGGGTGACCCCGCATCCCCTACTGGAAGAGGTGCGTTTGGTGTTACGAAGGGTTATGTGGCTGCTACATGATGGTGCTCTAGCCCACTTCCACATTACCGTGCGGAGGCATCTCAACGTTTTCCCCAGTCTATGGATTGGACGAGGGGGTCCAGTTGCATGGCCCGCCCAGTCACCGGACCTCAACCTGTTAGATTTATACTTGTAGGGGAACCTGAAAAGTCGTGTATACAGAGCCATCCCGGATATGCAGACACTGGAACAACACATTCATGCTGCCTGTGACATCATTCAGATGCAGGATGTCACATTTGAACATGTGCTGCAGTCGCTGCTGCGGCACATACGCGCATACTTAGAGGCCCGTGGGGGCCACTTCGAACACCTCATCTAATGGTGGCCTCATGACAGCATGTCATGTGCTGCATTGTGCTGTATAGGAATGATTAATGAATAAATGGTCTCTAGCATAAAAACAATGCATTTCCGGACATATGTCCATATGACCTTTTTTGCGCCTTAACATCTCAGGGATCGTCTCCTGCAGTTTGTCCCACAAACAAANGGACATATGTCCATATGACCTTTTTTGCGCCTTAACATCTCAGGGATCGTCTCCTGCAGTTTGTCCCACAAACAACTTAAAGGTGCATTTAAACATCTTAATGATATCTCTTTTATATTTTGTTTCATCATGTTTTATATAATTATTTTCTAATTGCATTTTTTATAAAAATGCTTAAATATAAAAAGTACTGTGATAGGGTTTTACCAAGCTTTTGGAGTATCTTACTTTGGTTTCATCTAAACTGATGTACAAAAATGCCCCACTTGTATACTATCAAATATTTCTACTCTGATTGTGTCTTAGTCAATCAGAGAGACTCAAGTTTGCATAATTTTTTAGTTAGTATTTCGCCTGTAAATTTTGTGTCCATATATTTCACTAGTATAGTATACTGATTTGTGAATTTAATACAATGTTTCTGGAATGGATTGGCAGCTCTAGAATTTAAACAATGGATGTCATAGTTGTCATATGGTCATAGTTGTCAAATGAAAGCTGCATAGCTGTGGTTGAATAAAGTATTTAAAAGAAATTTGTGTAGTGCCAAATATGTATTTATATAGCCTGAAGCAAGGCCTATAAAACGATTGAAACTCCTATTAATGTAATATGTTTTGTATATTATGTCATAATAGGTAATTGAAACTATGTTTTTATTTTTCTCAGTTGAATGAAGAGAATCGAGCNTGTTTTGTATATTATGTCATAATAGGTAATTGAAACTATGTTTTTATTTTTCTCAGTTGAATGAAGAGAATCGAGCAAAGTTGACTGATTTAGGATTTTGCATTCCTGAAGCAATGATGTCCGGCAGTATTGTAGGCACCCCAGTGCACATGGCTCCGGAACTCCTGTCAGGCCATTATGACAGTAGTGTTGATGTTTATGCATTTGGTATTCTGTTCTGGTATATTTGTGCTGGCCATGTTCATCTGCCATACTTATTTGAACAATTTCATAACAAAGAACAGCTTTGGACAAGTGTGAGAAAAGGTTTAATTTTTTGTACTGTTTTATTTTAGTTTAGTGACAAATAATTTGTATGAATTTACTGTAAGTTATTATTTTATGGTAACAATTTTAAACAATGATGTTAAAAATTATTTAAACCTACTAAAATATTCATAGAATTATTTACAATATTTGTAATAAAATGTACATTTCATATCCAAACATTGCCAAATTTGTTAAAATCACCATGAAATGTAACAGTTAGCTGTACTCTAAATTTTATTCCAAAAGAATTAAACATTAAGAATATTTTTCTTGCTGAAAGTCATTTAAACTTTGAAAACATACAAAGTGTTTCACAATTGTAAATTGTGTATAATTTCATTTTTTTTGTATAGTTATGTTTTTCCCTAAAAACAAGGTACTAGTTACAATGCAGCAGTGGTCTAGCTTAAGATTTTAATGGGGGAACATCCATTGGCATAGGTCTATACCCAAATTAATTATACTGGGATAGAAGGTTTTCCCCCTCCACAACATGTGAAACTTAAGATTATTGTTTAAAATTTATTAGGTATTCGTCTTTGCATCTATAATATCACAGAGGCACACACTATTTGTTACTTTGCATTATTAGGTTGTGTACACATTGTTGCAAGGCCATTTCCAACATTTAAATATCAGGAAACCAATATTTTCTTCTAAGAAAACAGATAGTCATGTAGGTGTTGCCCCACACCTTTTTACTTGCTGAAACACAAGGAAATGTGATACCTTCATTGTTATCTACCAATAAAATGACATCCTGCGCATGTGAACAACGTGAAGAAAGGTTCTTGGTGGCAGCTAATGGTGACTTTTGAAACTGGGAGGGCTGTGGCAATCCTAAGTCAGGATATTACAAATAGCATTTTTTTCAGTGCCCAGTGATAAGTTAATTATATATAACACTGCTTCTGTAAGTGTAGCTTATGAAGTTAAATATAAAAATCAAATGTGGTTGTTGGAATCAAAATGACCACTTGACTTGTTATAGTCAACACCCATTAACCATTGGTTCAAATTTAATCACTAGCTCAGATATTGGTTTCTTTTAAGTTTGTATATATTCCTTCCAACCAATATCTGCATGGTGTGGTACATTGCACAAGGGATGAAGTTGATAATACTAATTATACTACTAATGATGATAATAACTAAAATATAATAAAACAAATTTTTTTTCAATCTCAGTACAACTTTACATATGTACAAATGCATGACACATATATATCATATACAGGGGATGGACATAATAATATGAACACCTGACATATACACAATATTTATTTATTAATAAGTTGTTGGGCCACCATTTGCTTTTAGAACANTGACATATACACAATATTTATTTATTAATAAGTTGTTGGGCCACCATTTGCTTTTAGAACAGCTGCAATTCTTCGTGGAATAGATTCATAGAGTGTCTGAATAGTTTCCAACGGAATGTTGTCCCATTCTTGTACCAAAACATCCACCAATTGCTTCAATGATGTTGGAGATGGGAATCTGCTCCTCACTCTCTGCTCTAAAACTCCCCATAATGGTTCATAATACAACTCCAGACCGGTCCCTTCTACATTGATGATATTCTAATTCTCCTCAAACCAAGACTGAACCTTCTTGGTATGGCGCATTATCATCTTGGAATATGGCAGTGTTTGGCAGCAATATGTTCGTCATAGTAAGAAGTTCATCAGTGAAGATGTCGAGATATTCATTCGCAGTAATCCGGCCAGTGATGTGAATGAGAGGACTAGCTGAATACCACGATATAGCTGCCCATATCATAATGGAACCTCTTCCAAGCTTGACTGTAGGAAGCAGGCAGTCCAGATCTTAGGCTTCTTTTGGGATTCACCATACATAAACCCGGCCGTTTGTAGGAAACAATGTAAACGATGATTCATCGGACCATACCACATTCTTCCAATCATGAAGTGTCCAGGTTTTATGATCGTGGCACCACTTCTTTCGCAGCTTAGCGTTGGCTTCCGTTATAAAGGTTTTCGCAATTGCAGCCCTTCCATGAATGTTAGCTTTGTGGAGCTCCCCCGGTACTGTTTTTGTCGAAACAGTATTACTCAAGTGAGTGTTGAGTTCTGTGCTGCTGTCACTTTTGCTGCTGTAGATTTATGTTGTCGGGCCACAATTATTTTTAATGTTCGTCGGTCTCTATCAGTTAACTTTGGGTTTCGCCCACTATTCCTCTTCGCCGATGATGTTTTACCATGTTTTGTGTATGCTGTTATTACCGTGGACACTGTGGCTCGTGAAACGTTAAACAATTCAGCTTTTTTCATCACAGGTGCGCCCGCTAACTGAGCACCAACGATTTGCCCTCTTTCAAAGTCTGAGAGGTCACACATTTCGCCGATCGATTGTTTTAACCGTCGCGGAACAAAGCGTATAATACACTGAAATATAAACGACAAGACTTGGCACGTAAACTGTGCAAGACATACGCGTCACATTATTTATACGGAAGCAGTGTTACCAACATGCAACAAAATGTACTATATTGCATGGTGTCACATTATTTTGTCCATCCCCTGTACATATAATAGAGGATGCTGGTGACATATATTATTTAAGACATTTGTAAACAAAATCCATTCTTCATTCCTTATGCTGAGAAAAATGGTCAGTGACTAATTTAAAGTTTGTCCTTTCTAGCAGATTCTCCTCTATGTTGCACATCAATAAAGCATTAAGTCTTTCTTCTTTCATAATAAGTCAAATAAGTGTCTTAAATATTTTAAAATTTGAGAAGCACTATTCACTGTTAGATGTTATCATAGGATTAGTGCAAACAATTTTCAAAAGCTTGACAAGTAGATAAGATAAAGAATGTGCATCTGGGGGCAATGTGTGCTGGCTGTAAATGCATGTATTCATCCGCCATGTTGAATTTCTTTACAATGGTTTTCAATTCCCGTTTTCCCTCAAAATAGCCTGTTTGGCTTTCGANGGGGCAATGTGTGCTGGCTGTAAATGCATGTATTCATCCGCCATGTTGAATTTCTTTACAATGGTTTTCAATTCCCTCAAAATAGCCTGTTTGGCTTTTAAAAAATGCTTGTTTTGCTTTCAAAAATGCCTGTTTTGCCACCAAATTTCCCATTTTCTCCCCAACCCTCTAAAATTTCCAAAAATTTGTGAAAAAAAATGCTTGGTTCTCAATGTGGCTGAGTGATTGCTCAATGTGGCTAATGCTTTGGTTTGGAAACAAGGGCTGGAGTCAGAGGAGCCATCTGCCATGTTGGATTTTGTCAGAAGATGGTACACAATAGTTAAAAATTCCCTATTTTTTCCCTTAAATTGGCTTATTTTACTTTCAAAAATTCCTCTTTCATCCATAACAATTTTTCCCTTTTCCCCAAACTGCCCAAAATTTCCAAAAATTTGTGGAAAAAAAAGAATTGCCCCACAATGTGGCTGAGTGGCTCTTCAATGTGGCTGAAGATCCTGAAAAGTTGTTGAAATGTCAGCCACACTGAGGAGTAAATAGAATATAATTATACATAAAAATGATTTAAATGCTTTTAATGTTAAATTTAATTCATAATTCAAAAATGTATAGGCATAAGTATATTTACTGTGTTACATATCACTGTACTCATCTTTTCAAGGAGAATGTGATAGTGATATCATAACCATTATGTAACCCAATCAGAGGACTGCCATATTTGATTTAATATGTATGCCCCCTCCCCTTTACACCACCCACAACACAACCACAACCCAGTCCTGGCATGCCACTCAACACCCCCTTTGCCATCACACCTACCAAGGACCCCCCACCCCCTAATCTAACCGATTTTTTTTTTGTTTTTATTGACACAAGTTTTGGAGGAAAAAAAGGCAAGCAAGTTTTATTGTTAAAATGTTCATGTTCCTGAGCATCGGAATTGTATTGAACCACTCGACAATCAACAGACCAATACACACACACCCCCACCCCTTTCCAAAGTTCCATCACCACCTCAACCCCTGACACTGCCCTAATCTCATCCCCCCCC
>NQII01001054.1:350085-371620 GCA_002778355.1 Clitarchus hookeri
AACAACTCAGTGGCCTCCTCCGGGCCGTCACGCGTCGTGTCCTTTCACACTCGCTGCTACCACGTCACCATCCACACTCCCACTCCAACCGGTGCCACCACACGTGATCAGCCCTCCCCTCCTTGCTGCTCGGGCAGCCAATCACAATACCGCCTTCACGCCATCAACACATGCTACTGCGCTGCACATCACGACTCATACCACTCCCTCTCCTCCAAGCCACCTGCCTCGCTACACCCCAACCTCTGCCTTTATCAATCGGTTAGCCCGGCGATCGGAAAACACTACTAGGCTAGGGGAGATGGGCATGCACAAAACTGCCACACACTTTGTCCATTGACACAAAATAAATGCTGTAGCTCGCGCTTTGTTGAATAGCTCCAAAAAGAGAAAAACCACTTCTGCTGCCTGCTCATACTGCAACATCAAGACTCGGGAACGTTAACGTCAGTGAAGGAAAGAATCAATCTTACCAAGTGAAACTCTCCGAATAAAACAAAGATGAAATAAAATTGGAAACAATCTATAAATTAATTTTAAATTAACCATNCAAGTGAAACTCTCCGAATAAAACAAAGATGAAATAAAATTGGAAACAATCTATAAATTAATTTTAAATTAACCACGTTTCCAACATCTCCCCACACAAACAAGTATCTTAACAAAAAACCACTGAAAACCTGACAACAAAAAAAAGCAAAACCTGAAAAAATAGGTGCGCAACAATATTTCACTTCATAAAACATGTGATTTGAAGACAAATAAATAAAATAATTAAAATTTCTTTTTTTACGGTCTACAATAATTAATCATTCAAAACCACGTCTTCCGATTTTCCCATACACTTACACCTGTCGTAAGTTACTCTGCGCTCAGGCTTGGTGCTTATGCATTATGTGGCAACAAAAGGTGTTGATTAGGTCCGGCCAGGATATCAGTTTATTCAAAAGATATGTGTCTATTGAAATAAATTAATATAAATCCTCTGATCTCCCTGCAAAAAGCCACTGAAAATGAATTTCACGCTTGGTAATACAAGTCGCTTGATTTTCAAACAATTTTTGGGGACATGGGGAGGTCAAGTATATGCTTCTAGGGGTACAATTTTATGAGGAAGATGCTGCCTGTTGAGTTATATTCATATTTTGTGTAAAACTCATGTTGATTTTTATACTAGATACAATAAAACATAGACTTTATGGGTAAAAACTATATTTAAATACAAAAAAAAATCTTTACAAAAAATAATTATTGGTTAAAATGTATGGCGTAACATTTTCAAATGGAACTATTTGCTTTGAAATACTACAGCAACTATTTTGAGCAACAAATAATCTTGATAAAATTTCTGCAATCTTAGATAGAATTATAAACGTGTAAGAATGGCACAGTGCCGTAGTGAATTACCGTTGCACACTTCGGACTGTCATGACCTTGTTAGAGGTCAGACACGGCAAAGCACTAGACTGCTCTGTGGTGCGGTGNGTTGCACACTTCGGACTGTCATGACCTTGTTAGAGGTCAGACACGGCAAAGCACTAGACTGCTCTGTGGTGCGGTGCATTTTACAGGATAACTCTGCATCAGTAATAACTGAGATCATATGATTAGTTTTATTTAAAGCTCAATGTACTCTACTGAGTCCCCTCTCACCAGGCAGGTAAGGGGAGGAAGCAAGCACGTGCAGTTGAGAGTGAGAGAAAAATAGGATGCAGCATTTTTTACTACATAACAGCTTCCCCTCTCGTCGACACATAAGGGAAGGAAGAACCGTATACAGCTGAGAGAGAGAGAGAGAGAGAGAGAGAGNCAAGTGAAACTCTCCGAATAAAACAAAGATGAAATAAAATTGGAAACAATCTATAAATTAATTTTAAATTAACCATGTTTCCAACATCTCCCCACACAAACAAGTATCTTAACAAAAAACCACTGAAAACCTGACAACAAAAAAAAGCAAAACCTGAAAAAATAGGTGCGCAACAATATTTCACTTCATAAAACATGTGATTTGAAGACAAATAAATAAATTAATAAAAATTTCTTTTTTACGGTCTACAATAATTAATCATTCAAAACCACGTCTTCCGATTTTCCCATACACTTACACCTGTCGCAAGTTACTCTGCGCTCAGGCTTGGTGCTTATGCATTATGTGGCAACAAAAGGTGTTGATTAGGTCCGGCCAGGATATCAGTTTATTCAAAAGATATGTGTCTATTGAAATAAATTAATATAAATCCTCTGATCTCCCTGCAAAAAGCCACTGAAAATGAACTTCACGCTTGGTAATACAAGTCGCTTGATTTTCAAACAATTTTTGGGGACATGGGGAGGTCAAGTATATGCTTCTAGGGGTACAATTTTATGAGGAAGATGCTGCCTGTTGAGTTATATTCATATTTTGTGTAAAACTCATGTTGATTTTTATACTAGATACAATAAAACATAGACTTTATGGGTAAAAACTATATTTAAATACAAAAAAAAATCTTTACAAAAAATAATTATTGGTTAAAATGTATGGCGTAACATTTTCAAATGGAACTATTTGCTTCGAAATACTACAGCAACTATTTTGAGCAACAAATAATCTTGATAAAATTTCTGCAATCTTAGATAGAATTATAAACATGTAAGAATGGCACAGTGCCGTAGTGAATTACAGTTGCACACTTCGGACTGTCATGACCTTGTTAGAGGTCAGACACGGCAAAGCACTAGACTGCTCTGTGGTGCGGTGCATTTTACAGGATAACTCTGCATCAGTAATAACTGAGATCATATGATTAGTTTTATTTAAAGCTCAATGTACTCTACTGAGTCCCCTCTCACCAGGCAGGTAAGGGGAGGAAGCAAGCACGTGCAGTTGAGAGTGAGAGAAAAATAGGATGCAGCATTTTTTACTACATAACAGCTTCCCCTCTCGTCGACACATAAGGGAAGGAAGAACCGTATACAGCTGAGAGAGAGAGAGAGAGAGAGAGAGATAGAGATATATATATATATATATATGCAAGGACACCATGCTGGTTCCTGAGGTAACTTCTTTCCCTTTCACCAGGCATGTAAAGGAAGGGAGCAAGGTCGCGCCTGCCTACCTAACTTACCGTGTCGCTGACTCTATCAGTTGAACTGGAGAGCAATGTGCTTAACATATTTAACACCCAGTTATTAATTTGCAGAAACCACCAGCTTAAAAAGAATTGTTTTTGTAAAATCTTAACTGACTGGGCCGAAAGATTTGTCAATTGTTGCAATATTCAATAAATAATAAAAGCAGGTAATTTTATCAATATTTATATAAGAATTTTTCTGGAGTCACTGAAAATTTTTATNTTCAATAAATAATAAAAGCAGGTAATTTTATCAATATTTATATAAGAATTTTTCTGGAGTCACTGAAAATTTTTATTGCATATTGATTTTTGGTACTTGCATTTTTTGTTACGAGAGTCCACTATATTCTATGTAAGTGAAGGCTTAAACACTTGAACACTATGCATGTGCTTATTGTAATGAGTCAACAGTGAGAGTTGTATACATTCAAAAGGGGCATGATTGTACGAGCCTATAAAGTCAGGTTTTACATCAGAGAGATTTCTTAGCATTAGATGTGCCTCGTTCTACTGTTAGCAATGNTTCAATAAATAATAAAAGCAGGTAATTTTATCAATATTTATATAAGAATTTTTCTGGAGTCACTGAAAATTTTTAGTGCATACTGATTTTTGGTACTTGCATTTTTTGTTACGAGAGTCCACTATATTCTATGTAAGTGAAGGCTTAAACACTTGAACACTATGCATGTGCTTATTGTAATGAGTCAACAGTGAGAGTTGTATACATTCAAAAGGGGCATGATTGCACGAGCCTATAAAGTCAGGTTTTACATCAGAGAGATTTCTTAGCATTAGATGTGCCTCGTTCTACTGTTAGCAATGNACGAGCCTATAAAGTCAGGTTTTACATCAGAGAGATTTCTTAGCATTAGATGTGCCTCGTTCTACTGTTAGCAATGTCAATGTCAAGTGTAAATGTTATGGAAGCACTGGCCCCAAACATTGTTCTGGAAGGCCCAAGAAACTGATTGGGATTGCTGAACTCTGAAGCCTGTCCAAACAAATAGTCAGACAGCCATGTCAGTGATTTCAGAGGACTTACATTGCAACTGTGCTGGGAGGTAATAGCACTTGGTTTTCATAGTCACGTCGCTGCCAGGAAGTTGCTGATCATGTGCATCAATGTTCAATATGTAGTTTGGAGTGGTGCAAACATTGGACAATCGAGCAGTGGAAGAAGGTCTAGTGGAGTGATGAGTCAGGGTACATGATCTAGTATCCAGACCCAGTGGATGCCTGGTGAATGGTATTTATGGTCTATTCATGATACTTTCACACTTCTTGAATAAAAAAATTTATCAACATGTTTCGCTGTTCTTAAAATAAATCATCTATCACAAGTATTTTACACTTCCATTGACATCAGCGTACCTCACTGCTTGTTAAATAAAACTTTAACTTATACATTGTTTATAAATTATAATTTTTCTAGTCCATATCAATTGAAATACAGAAATAAAAGAGGTATGTTGGTAATAAATAGTTATATATATATTTTTTATTTTTTTTTATTTTTTTTTTATTATAAAATGTTTGTCAAGCCATATTTAGGTTTTCAGGAATGCAATTTTGCAAATACATTTCATTTTTATGTATAAAAATTTACATTGTTAATTGTTTGTCCAGTGCACAGCTGCAGTGCATTGGTTTCTCCTTGGTGTTATCGTTCAGAGTTGTTTACCTTTAGTTTTCATGTGGTTGATGAATATGTAGTGATGAGCAACAAAGTATAATTTTAGCAGGGATTCAGAAAAAGTTGTGTTAGCAACCATGAATAGACTATACCTGGTTGTGTTGTGTCTATATCTTGAGCTCTTTCTCTTTGTTTGGGGTTGTGCCATTAATGTGGCACTTGACACAGGGCTAAATTATTGGTCACCTTAAGGGTAGGTTGTAGATTCTGATTCTCTCATTGTACATTTCTGTATGAAGATGGAGCTTAATAAAATTATAATACTTTGTTTTTGTTTTTCAGGGATTAGGCCTGAGAGGCTTCCTCATTTTGATGAGCAGTGCTGGCAGTTGATGGAGCAGTGTTGGTCAGGAGAACCAAAGCAGCGTCCACTTTTGGGTTATGTACTGCCGCTTTTACAATCCATCAGAGCTAAATACTCAGAAAAACTGAACATCAGATAACATATTAGACATATTTCTTTGCTTGTTAATATGGTTTGATGTTGTGAAACAATTTATCCAATTTGCATATTGTATTGTAATATACCTAACAAAAAATAAGTATTAAAATTTTTATAAAAAAATTTGTGCATGTTTTATATGACAAGTTTTGATTAATTATAAATATTTGCTAATTTTTGTAACATGTCAATGTCGTCGTTAATAATAATGTGAATATAGTAAATGTATATAACAAACCTGATGAGGCAAATTTATTCTATCCTTTAACTTTGTACAAATTAACGTATATTCNATAGTAAATGTATATAACAAACCTGATGAGGCAAATTTATTCTATCCTTTAACTTTGTACAAATTAACGTATATTCAAACATTAATATTCTCAATATAAAAATTTTACTTGAATGGATATGCAGAGGTTGTCTTTATTTGGCATAGCAGTAGAATATAACATGGATTGCATGTGCTTGCAATGACACACCCTAAAAAGATTGTTATATATTGTTGATATTACCATTGTATGACCCAAAGTAGTGAGAGGGGTGTTGTTTTATGTATGCTCTTTAAAATGAATCCCACATGTCAACTGTAATGACTGGTGGACACATTAATGGAACAATACAAGTGGTCATTGTTGCAGTATAGTGACCTGCAATATATAATTGTTACTAACCACTTGTTGCCACCCATAGAGTGAAGAGACTGGGCCCAGTATCTGCTTTGTTGGAGGAGGTAAATGATAAAGAAAATTTGAATTTGCCCCGGATGCCAACTAGCTCAGGAGAGCTAACAATGATATGAGTTGGTGAGACCTCAGGCATGTTTGTTCGGCCTGTGTGGTGTTATGGACGTTGGTGACCATAGCTTGTCTAGGTGGTTGGGAACTTATGTCTACTGAATGCAGTATTGTCTGGGCCATGCTTTACAATATGCATAAAGGGTAACATGACATCCACGAGACAAAATATGAATGTGTGAGCCTTCATTGGCGACATAAGCATGTGATATACGGTCATATAAGCCGTATTCACACATCACCCTTGGATGTATAAAGTTGATGTGGAAGTTCTTTAGAAGCATGTTCATTGAAATTTGAAAGGTTGTGTCCTGCATAGTTCACAGTGATTGTTGATACAAAACTACTGAAGTTGGGCAGTCTGTGCATATAACTGCTGGACTGTCTATATCACCACATGGTAGCCAGTAAACATCTTTTAAACGAGTCCACCATGACAAGCACTTGTGAGGGCAAGAACAAGAGGTTCTGGTTAATTACAGGGAGCAGTAACTGCATGGTCAAATAAACTTCAAAATTTGCAAGCCCTTATAGGATGTGTCCAGCCTCAACTGCAGCTGCTTTTAGACTAACTTCTGTGGTGGCAGCCAGCGGAAGTTCCTTGAAGATAATTCTTGTCAATACACAAGTACACAAACTTGAATTAAAACTATAAAACAAATATGTTGAAGTCTTTGCAAAAACAATGGAACATGACTTTACTGATTTATTTGTAACATCTTTAAAGAAAATACNTATAGGATGTGTCCAGCCTCGACTGCAGCTGCTTTTAGACTAACTTCTGTGGTGGCAGCCAGCGGAAGTTCCTTGAAGATAATTCTTGTCAATACACAAGTACACAAACTTGAATTAAAACTATAAAACAAATATGTTGAAGTCTTTGCAAAAACAATGGAACATGACTTTACTGATTTATTTGTAACATCTTTAAAGAAAATACTTAATCTTAAAAATTAACTTTGAATGATGGAGAATACTGGCTTGTTATTTTCAATATTTTAGTGTGACATATAGCATTTGAGAAATCATCTGTAACCCTTTGTGAGGGTGTATTCTTTCTGGATTACATTACCCTCATTTCTCAGTTCTACTTCCAGAACTACTACTCAACTTCCATAAGTTTCAACACCATTAGGATCTCCAGTTACCTTGCTCATCAACTGGGGATACCTTCTTGGTGAAACCGGGATCTTTCAGTGTGAACCTGAGATGAAACGGCAGTCAGTGCATTGGAAAACACCATAATTGTTAAGAAGAATTCCAAATTCAAGGTCACGTTCATTGTGATTTTTTATATAAAGAGAGTAATTTTGTTCAACATAATGATTCACAGTAAAACAGACAATTAGGGAGCTTTTCACAAAGATATTTTAAAGTTATAATTTCATACTAAATCTGAAGATACTCCCACCTTGTCGGTTAACGATGGTTACATCTTGGATTCACTCATTGTGCATGCTCTTGCTGGGCAGCCTCACATTAGTGGTGGGAAGAGGCGGATCCCTTTTGCTCATTGTCATATCATGCTCGTGGCCTATTTCCACAACTTGTTCTAGTTTCCCCATGCATGTTTTCACACCTTGCATGCTGAGGCAACTTTGTGTGTTTACTGTTTTGGCCAAGCTCAAAACCGTTTAGGCAATTGCGCTTGCTACAGTTTTCTCTATCTTTACATTATTTATACATCTGGCTGCCAGTAGGGCAAGTCAGCTCGATGATGAAAGTGCCTATTATAACACTATGACTTAAACATTGCATAGTTCCCAATAAGTTGCCAGAAATACAAAACTCCAGTCAATAACACTAAACTTAAATAGCCTAATATAAAAAATTACATATACCAAAGAAAATAATATTGCAGACAATAAGTTATCAGTGTGCATGTGCACATTTGTTTACAATGATCACCATCTTGCAAAGTTTGTCATTGTTTTCACACATGAAGTCATGTGATGAAATAAGCTACAGGAGTTGTAAACCTGAATTTTCTCTCTTTCTGTAGGACTAGATGGTCATTACTCCTATTCTACAGGTTTTTTTTTTAACCAACAAACTCCATCAATATAAAAACCCATGTACCAATTTTCCCTTAAGTTATTAATAAGGGAGCTATACACCCTTGAAAATAGAGTTTTGAAATGTTTTATTATAAAATATCAATAAGTACTTGTGGTTAAGTAACAAGTCAATGAATAGTGATTTGTATTACAGAGATCTTACACCTCTGAAAATGTGATTAGTAATATTATCCCACTAAGTAAATAGGGGTTACCACTTTATATTTGCTTGAAACTTTGTAACAATAAATTGTAAACAATTTTTTAAGACAAACTGTGAATCAGCATATCTAAATCAACAGAAAACATTGCCTTCTCGGAATGCTTTCACATGAACAGTTGTCAAGAAATCCATGGCAGAAATATCAAACAGAAGGTGAGTGGTTTGACAGGTTGGCATGGGTTAAGTGCTACACCAATTGGTGTATGACTGCACAAAATGGTTGTGACGGCCTGATAGCAGCCACCATAAATATGTTACGCAATCAGTCGTGTGCTAGGCATGTGACTGAATTGATTGATTAGTGTACTTACTCTTACATTTGTAAATGTAGAAGTTTGTTATGTTTCAATATATTTGTTTACTATAGTATTATCTGCCTTGTGTACATTTTGCAATCACAGTACATAACTAATAATTTTCTAGTATGCTCCCTTGGTGATGCACAATACATCAATGTGCCATCATCACTTGTTAATGCAACTCACCCGGATTCACGCCTCGCACACGACTCTTTGCACGTTTAAAGTACAGTAAGCGCTATTCGTTTTTAATTTCTGTATTGTTCAGTTAAGCGTAATGTGTATTGTGTGTTGTCTACCTGTATGGCCACACACCTTCTGTTTGAAATTTCCACATGGATTTCTCGAAAACTGTTGAACTGAGAATGTTCCAACAANAATGGCCACCCACCTTCTGTTTGAAATTTCCACATGGATTTCTTGAAAACTGTTGAACTGAGAATGTTCCAACAAAACAACTTTTCTTTGTTAATTTATATGTGCTGATCATAATAGTCTTGGCAAATCATTTTTGGCTTATTGTTACCATGTTTCATTTAAACGTAGTGTTGCAACCCCATTTACTTAATGAAGGGGAATGATATTATCAACCACATTTTCAGAGGTATAAGATCTCTGCTACACAAATCACTATTCACCGACTTGTTACTTAATCGCAGACACTTTCTGATATTTTCAACTAAGTATTTCAAATCTGAAATTTTGAAATTCCTTAATAATTGCTTACTGGAAAAGTGGTACATAGTTGTTCATCACATATTTCCATTAGGAATAACCTGCAAAAATTGGTTGGGTGTTGTTCAAAAACATTGTATATAATGGACTATGTTTGTGTTAAGTGTTAAAATGGGTACTTTCACTTTATTAAAAAGTCACATAACTCGATTTAGTGTATTAATGTTGACATATTTGGTAGTTTAGAATTCAGTATTTTATATGTAACATAATTTACTAAATACTAATTTATCAAATAACTAAATCACCACCATATCAGTTTACCTACAAACTTTACATGGAAATGCATAATTAACCTATTATTAATTTTGTTTTATCATCATAATGAGTGTTTCAAATGATTAGTACAAATGTATCTTTGTTTACAGTTACCATAATATACTGCAAAATATTAGTGCTGAGCTAATTTTCAAGCAAAATTACAGTAGAAAACCCCTCAAATGTAATTCCCACAAATGAAGCTCCCCATATCCAAAACAAATTTTCCAAAAAATTTCAAATGTCACAAAATTGTGCCAAAACTTTCCCATACACGCGAGAAGAGGTTTATTGCCTGTGCTAGATTGTACATGCCCACCAGATGAGTGTACATGTGTCTGCACAGTGCTATATTTAGCTAATCTTTCACATCATGTACGAGTGATGAGGTGTATTACTTTTATGTTGGGCATNTCTGCACAGTGCTATATTTAGCTAATCTTTCACATCATGTACGAGTGATGAGGTGTATTACTTTTATGTTGGGCATGAAGCTACCATAAACGTGTTTATTCTGTGAATCTGTGTATTATTTTCACCAATTATTTTGTGTAAACTAAAGATAGCAGCTACTTGTGATACCACTGAACAGCAAAGAAAAATCCTTATGATCCAAGAAAAAGTGGACATGTTAAAAATCTGGATGCTGGAAGTTCTCTGAAGACTGTGTGTGTATTTTATGGCATTGGAAGCGTATACAGTTTACAACATTAAAAAAAACTATATAAGTTTTACATGGATAGTGAATCCAGTGTGGAAATAGAAAGTTGTAAAACACTTCACCCAAGTAAAAGTTGTGAACTTAATGCAGCTGCTCTGCTTGCCAAGCCTGCAGAGATAAGTGTTTCAATGAGGAATCAATATTAAAGAAATTCCTTCTTAATACGTATATTTTAAAGAAAACTGTTTAGAACCAAAAAAACATTATATGCAGTGGAAAACACTACCACGTTTAAAAATAGTCAAAAAATTATTAATTAATTTTTTTTGTGAAATTTATTTTTTTATTTTAAATTTAAGAAAAATATATATTATACATAAATATTGGTAAGATTTCTTAGCATGCCAGTATTTCATACGAAATGCCGCGTACAATGTATTTTTTGTTTTAAATGATTATCTTCAAAATTAATACATTGAGAAGGAATTGCTTTAACATTTATTCCCCAGTCGNTATTTTTTGTTTTAAATGATTATCTTCAAAATTAATACATTGAGAAGGAATTGCTTTAACATTTATTCCCCAGTCGAACACTGTGGCTGCAGGCTTAATAGGTGGCACCTTTAATGAAATGTTTCCAACGAATGAGTAACAAGGAACTTATAATTTCTGGACTTATGCTCAATGAACAGGCTAAAAAAATTTTCACATTGAACGTAAACTTTATTATGAATGTGATTATTCATTTTAAGTTAAAGAAAAGGCACTGCATTTCTCTTNGAACGTAAACTTTATTATGAATGTGATTATTCATTTTAAGTTAAAGAAAAGGCACTGCATTTCTCTTTATATGCTAAGTTGTGAGAAACCTTCTGCTGACACAGAAGCAACCGGAAAGTTTGTTGTGGTGTTCGAGCAGCTAGTGTCGGACAAAAAACGATATTTCGAACAGGTGTACAATGCAGATGAAAACTGCATCGTACTGGAGATGTACGCTGAGAAATACTCTGTGTACTCCAAATGATGTGCATACAGGAATGTAAAAAAAGTAAAGAAATGTTTACAGTATTATGTTTTGCCAACACAGGTGGAACACACAAGATAAAACTTCTGGCTACTGATATAAGTATGCAGCCACAGAATTTAAAAGATGTTAAAATATAGTGTGTACTCTATTAGTGAGGTACCTTGTTACATAAAAAGTACATCCCGTGAAGTTGCAAAAATAAAACAAAACTAAACAGTAATCAGCACTGCCACCAAGTGATCAAAGAAGCCTAACTGCAATGTAAATCATGTCTTCCCCAACTGCGATTAATAAATGTCTTCTCCTCTGTGCTCACGAAACCTCCGCTCAAGGCATGGGAACTGTCAGGAAATAACATTGAATGAAAAGGAGCGGTAAACTAAAACTTGATTTTGTTCCCGGCAAGTAGCATGGTGTCACTGTGCCGTTGTCAGTGTTGGCCATCCTGTGCGAGTTCTCAGTGATTATCGTTAATGTTTTTACACAATATTCTGTAGTTACAATAAGTGAAAAACAAAAGGAACCTGTTTTATTTAACAAGTCCTTATATTTGCGTACATTATATTTAATATGGTTCATCATGCTGCATTACAAAATTATTGCTGTAGTGGACATATTGTAATGAACCAAATTATTGCGTTTCACTATAATATTTTTTGTCGCAATACATGGTATTATGATTCTGTGACTCTAGCAGATGCAGTGCCACGTACCATATTTACACACACATTTATGGCAGTGTAATAATTTTCTACACACACAAATACTATATTTCAGCAAGTACAGATCATAAACGTATACAGGAAATACCATAGTTGATTTATTCTCGAAAAAACATTAAGTAAAGTGTGCAGGTGCTGTGTTGATACACAGCTATCTGTCACCTAGCAGTGATGTAGCAACACTGCATGACATCCTGGCAACTTTCTTCTCAACTACCTCCCAACCCCAGAGACTAAGGACATTTGAGTGATTCAACTCGTGCCTGCTGATAAGCAGATAGACATGGCAATGCTATGCTAAACGTTTGCAGTGCATCTTTATAAACAGAAAAACTTGATACGTATTATTTATCCTAACATCTTAAGATCAAGGAAATGTGACTCGTGTGGCGAAGCAACCTGTCATCATATATAAGGAAGCCTGTAGCATGTTATTTAAGTGAATTAGTGAAGAGATTTGGGTGGCACTTAACAGCAAGGTCTTGAGAGCAGTTGAGGTATAGACCTAGTCGGTGTTTCACGATAAAGCGACCACACTTGAAATTGACCTATGAAAAAAATCACTGCCTGTAACTGCGTATATTTTAACGTAAGTAATGACAGCGATATTCACAGTTACGTTGGCAGCGAACTATGAGACATAGTTTAATGCTTTAACGTCTTACTAGTCGTAAAGTTAAAAATTGTCACCTGCAATTCAGTTTCTTTTTGCTGTAGGCAAATAAGAATAAAATGTGGCATGACTGTAACACATAACTTATGTGTTACTAACTCTTTCACTTCAACACCTGGCTGACGCAATGTTCAAGTTAGCTAGTTCAATGTTATGTTTTGGCTTTCCCGGTCCACACTCGTGTGTCAACAAAACAGAGGTTTATGACCAATGTGATTTAAAATGTTTGTTTGTGTTTTCTGAAACAAAGTATTCATTAATGTAATAAATAAAATATTTGTATACATGTTCTGAGTGAAGTGGCATTGTTTACTGTTGATTTCCGTTGTATTTCAACGTAGTTTATTGTCCCAGTAATGTTTGGAATGCCACATAATATGTCGACCTGGAAAAAGTGCTGCTTCATGCAATTGAAGTCAGTATAAATTTTATACCTCAAATAAACTTAAAGAAAATTCAGATGAATGTGTTTTGTTATATTTGTGAAATGTATTGCAACTATGAAAGTTTACATAACTGTGTGCATGATATGTAGTATTTAGGTGATACCCATCTTACGATTGCAGAGTTAATACCACAGTAAGATGTCACTCATTTTGAAACAATAACGGCATTAAAATGTTTTATACTGCACTTGAAACATTCCTTGATTGTTAGGAATACGTTAAAACAGTATTATAATGTCTGTCCGAATGGTTTAATTTGTATGAGCTTAAATATCAAACAGTATGTACTAATTTCCTCAACTATCCTTAAAAGTAAGTAATTTGGAGCAAAATTAGATTCTCCATTAAATGCGTGGATGCAGTTTCATGAAATGTATTGTCATCAGCTAGGCATTGGGTTTTTAATATTGTGGTAAAGTTACATTCATATCTGTGTACGCATTTAAATTTTATAAGCAAAAAGTGATTATTTTCATAAGCAGAGCTGTAGGACTTAGCAAACATTAGTGTTATGTGCTTTGAAAACTGCATGGCAGCACGAATTTTCACTAAACTTGCATCGAGTAACAAATATTACTGTGAAAGTATGCTGTAAAAATTTTGATCAATTCTGTTCTGCCATTTAGTTTCATGACAATAATTGTTTTCGCTATGGTAATGTAATAGCAATGCCGGCCATTTGCTTGTGCGTAATCTAGTATTAAAATATTGATTTGTGAGGTGCACAGCAAAAAAATATCTGTGCTTGTTACAAACAATTCTTTGTAAACTAGATGCCAAAGATTTTCTTGTAACTCTACAAATATATTATTGTTTTTTTTAAATAAATCATTTTTGGGGGAAAAAAAAGTGTTTATGTATATATATTAATATTTATAATAAAGTTGAAGTCTACATTACTTACTAGTTAGAATTAAATATTAGTGTCACACATTCCCTGTAAAAATTTGAGAAATTTAGTCTACATTATTTGTAGTGTTACAAAAATATCTTTGGCAACCAATTGCCAAAGAATTGTTTGTACAAATACAGAAATTTTTTACAGTGTATTTATGCAATATAATTCCACTCGTACATGTTGTTAAACATAAGTCTTGGATAATTTTACAATTGCTTAAGACATGTATTCTGTATGAAAGAGTAAAAAACACCGTATTTTTTAAAAGTTTCAGCTGTACTACTTTTTGAAGGTGAAATTTTGAACGTTCAAAACGTTTTGGTGTTGTTTTCGTTATGGCAAATAGAATTTTTTAATCTTTTGCTTTTCTGTTGACGACCTAAATCAAACATATTTTCTTATTTCCTAGGAAGTGTTGACAATAGTTAAAGGCATTAAATTACGTCTAAACAGAAAAAGAATCTTGAACATCAATCAATATTCACAAACCAATATTTTTTGGTGGAATTAACATGTACGTGTTTATAGTGCTCATTACAATTATTTAATGAGTATTCGGTGGGCATATGAGCCAGCTGATATAAACACCAGCTGAAAGTCATATAGTAGTCTTCATTTCGATAGGTTCACAGAAAGATACGCAGCCAATGGGCTGAAAGTAGAAATTTAGCAGGGCTTTCAATAATGCTCATTTTACCATCAACCGTTTTTACCCACCCACCCCCTTTCAAAATGCAGCAGCCGTTTCATCTGGCTTATGGACTGTCCGCCTCTGCGTGTAATAATTGTTTGGTACAACAAAAGGTTTGTTTGATTTTGTTAACTCCTTTTTTATTTCCTCACAAAGAAAAATACATCTCATTGCGTCCGTACACCTTATGACAGCAGGTGATTCTGAACTTATTACACTCGATACACACATACAGTGCATCCGTTGTTCGCCCGTAGCCCTATTGTCTAGAAGTAGCATCTGTGTAATCTCGGCCACGGTGATGAGTGGTACGACATGAATATAACTACAACTCAATGATATAACTAACCCAAATACAGTTAAATTTAAATACGCGCATAGAGATAAAGAGGCACGCACAACAGTGAATTGAATATATTAAAAACCACAGTAATTTCAACAGCACACAGCACTTTAAAACCTCTCTTTACCTCATTATTTGGATACTACTAGGAAAGCTGTGGCAAAGCAAGACATTTCTCATGGTGGGAAGGTCCACTGATTGAAGTGAAGCGAGAAAGGGCAATTAGAACAAATTGTAGTAGAAAATTACCTCACAGTATAATAAATTGCAGTATATCGAACAAACAATACTGCATATTTTTCATCACAGTTAAAGGATTATTAATAATTTTAATACTAATTGTTGACAACACAATAGAAAAAAAGGAGGGGTTTACAACACCCCCAACCCATCTAGACCTGTCTGGTAATGGAATCTGTTCGTGTATGGAGGAAAAATTAAAGTAACCTCTAAGGTACAATCAAATGCTTGCTTTAGTTTGAAAAAAACATTTACTTCCTCATTGCTATTCACAAGGCATTCTTGTATTAGGGTGAGTGAGTGAAGAGATTTGGGTGGCTCTTAACATCGAGGTCTTGAGAGCTGATAAGAGTGAAGCGAGGTGAGTATGGAGCAGCACTGGAATGCAGGGGCGGGATAATGGGAGATTCCCGAGAAAACCCGCCGACCAGCGGCATCGTCAGCGTGATTCCCACATGCGAAAATCCGGCTGCAACTCCGCTGGGAATCAAACCCGGTTCACCTTGGTCGGAGTCTTGTATTAGGAGATGAAAATGGAAGTACTGTAAGGTGGCTGCCTGGGTAAGTCGCTGAACGGTGTGCAGAGCTCCAGCAGAAAACGTTTTATTAAAAAAATGTTCAACGTGTTTGGGTGAGGTCTGCTTACAAATAGCATTTAAGAAACATTACGCATCTGTATATGTTTTTCAGTTCTTCCATTTCTCCCTCAAGTATGTTTTTGTGACAGTGAAAATGGCTGAAACGGGTATTTTCTCGGTAATTTTTTAGGTATTAACATTCTCGTACGAAATATTAAAAAAGGAATAGGGACATGCATCAAATGTTAATTTTTATTATTACATCATAAAATTATAGGGTCTCTGCTGAATTTCTTATAGAGGCACCTTATTGATGGCAAGACTGCACGCCAGTTTAGTGTTTTGCGCCTAGAGGCGATGAGAGTTGATGCACATGTCACCCCTAGTGCTCCCACACTTTTAAGCCTCAGCTGAACAAAATTACTTCAACCAGGCAGCAACCTTAAAACTAAGGAATATCGCGTAGTTACATCATGGTAAAGTTATACTTTTTGCTCGTAAATGTAAATTTTCCCAACCAAATAATAACAAGGACTTAATAACATAGCCTACATTCATATAGTCTGAGAGATTATATATTTCACAGTCTCCTAAATTTAGTTTATTGTACATAATTCACTGGCAGAAACAAAATTTTTTCAAGTACTCATGTTACGCTATACAGTAAAAAAGAGTTTTGGCAATTTTAAAATTTCTTCAGCGTTCACAACTTGTGACAGAAAAGAGAACTTCCTTTTAGCTGTCTGCGGTCCTATTCAGCAAACTGTGTTTAAAGTCTGTGAAAGAAAATTTTACATGTTGTTCAAACTCTAAATCTACTTAAATTTGCGTATTTACATATTCTCCTTCGGTTTTCAGTTGAAATTGTTTCACCGACAATGCAGACACTAAGGTTCCTTACTCTTAAACCACTTACATGTGGTGTAGTATTCTACTTGTCACAGAAATATGAACGCTCAAGTGGTGTTTGACACCCAACCAAATAAATACTGATAGTGAAACCAACTGATTTTGATGCCGCGACAATTTTGGGTATAAACTATATCAAAATTTCCCACATAACAAAACATTTTCTTACTTCAAGCAAACTAGTGATTTGAACATACAAATTATATAAATTAAAGACAGCCATACTGATTAGCAGACTATGTACTAGTAAAAAATATTGCTACAATATTGAAATAACTAAATCTGCGTTTAGGCGACGATATTCAGTACGTTTATATCGACCCATGGATCCAGAGTTTCAGGAAGCAGAGTTTGTGTACTATATAAATGCCACCAAAGTGATGTTTCGCTGTATCTTGAAACAGAGGTTTGTAATTCAAGTCTCTTGTCTAATATTAGATTTTGTGTGCGGTATAAACAACGAAACTTCGGTTTTGTTTTTAAATATGGTATGATATGTACAACTTGAATATGTTGAAGTGTAAAACAAGATGTTTCATTGGATAAAAATAATGTGTGTAATGCAGTGTGATTATATAATTTTGCTGTAGGTATGAAAGTACGAGGGTTATTAAGGTCCAATTTCTTATAAAACATAAAACATCACACATTTTTTCAAAAAACATTTTTTATTTAATTCTTTACATGATTCTCTATTTTTATACATAGTTTCCATATATGTTTAAACATTTGTCATAACGTTTTACAAGCTTTTGTATGCTTAAGTCATAGACGTCTGCCGCCTGTGAGGATAACCAGTCTGTAACTGCTTCTTTCACATCATCATCTGTGGCGAAGCGCTTGCCTACCTAAAGGCATTTGCCTTTAGGTAGCGGAACAAGTGAAAATCGCTCTGCGCCAAGTCTGGACTGTATGGTGGGTGGTCAATCTGTTCCCATCCAAAAGATCTGATCAGATTTTGGGTGTGAATGGCAGAATGGGGACTGGCATTGTCATGCAGCAACAAAACTCCAGACGTCAGAAGGCCACGTCGCTTATTGCGTATTGCATGTCGTTTAGTCAGGGTAGCGCAGAAAGCGGCTCCATTGATTGTTGTCTCTTGCTGCATAAAATCGACTAACAAGACTCCATGTCTATCCCAAAACACGGTTACCATAACCTCGCGTGTTGAGATTGTCCGCTTGGCCTTGACTTTGACTGGTGGTTGGGTGACGCCATTCTATTGACTGACGTTTAGACTCTGGGGTCATGTGAGAAACCCACGTCTCATCCCCTGTGACAATCTTCTCTAAAAATTGATCACCTTCCTTATGATATTGGTTCAAAACATCAAGAGCACAAGCCATTCTTTTTATTTGGTGTTCCTCAGTAAGCAGCCTGGGAACCCAACGTGCGCACAATTTGTGAAATTGCAAACTTTCAGAGACAATTTTGTGGAAAGTTGTTCTACCCACAATTGGAAATTCCAATGCTAAAGTTGAAATTGTGAATCGTCGGTCTTCACGCATCTTTTCGTCTATGGCTTTGACCAAATCTTCTGTGATCACTGATGGTCGGTCTGATCGCGATTCATCATGGACATTTTCCCGTCCGTCCTGGAAAGCTCTCACCCACTTACGCACTTTGCTGTCACTCATCGCATTGGAGCCATACACTTGACTTATCTGTCGATGAACTTCCGCTGCTGAAACGTTCCTTACTGTCAAAAACCGAATCACTGACCATATTTCACAGTCTGCGGACTGATCAATTGTTTTAAACATTTTGAACTGACACTGCAAACAGCACACTGCAACAATACCAATGCAAATGGCGTCGTTTGATGAGCAAGGCATGCCGGGAGTCGGTGCGTATGCGTGTTACAATGTTTGTGCGACATTCGATTAGCTACGGCGATTCAGACCTTACTTTCTGAATAACCCTCGTAGCTAATACACAATAAATATTTTGCATCTTGAAAAAAGTTACAAAATACAATTTTTTATTTATATTTTATCAAGCAATGTATGGAACTTTAAATCACTTTTTTGTCATATTTATGGTTTTGTGTAAAATATGTTTCCTTTTCATATCACCATAACAAAAAGGATTAATTTTATTTCATTGTTTTTATACTAGTGATTTCTAGCCTAAAATAACACACAAAATACAAATTTCCAAAACTGAGTTTTATATGATTGTATAACTACGTCACTAAAACCTTAGTTTGGAAAGTTAGGGTTTCGGCCGAAGGTATAAACATACTGATTGTTAAATATATTTTAGTTCAAGGGCATGTGTGCAGATGTTTAGAACAAGCAGTTTGGTTGCATGAACAAATATTTGTCCAGAGTAAGAAAAATACTTTTAAAATATATTTGTTTCTAGCAACTTATTTTTATTACATGGTCTCAAAATGCTGTAACTTTTTCCTCACTTTTACCTTTGTGTTTTTCTTGAAATAAATGTATGAATATGTATGTAAAATTTTAACTTCTGTTATTCACATTTTCTGCAGATATACATATTAGATAAGTTACATAATATGTCAATTTATATTTTATCAGTGTACTAGATAACTTAACTCATGTTAATTAGTTTAATAAAATACAGTATGCCTTCTTTCTTACAAAATTAATTTGTGATTGATTTTGTGACAACTGAAATATTAATTGTAAACATAAATTAATTCATACGTAAAATTGGACTGAGGCTTTGGTTGCCAAAAGAACTTCCTTAAAAATAAAACTTCATAACTGCCTCAATTTTGTTGCCATTTACAGCATAGTGTAAATCGACAAAGCTTGAAATACGTTTTATTTTAATTATTTTTCCACAGTTTAAAGCCTGAGTTGTTAAATTAATAATATATAAAAAAAATTACGAGTTAGTATTTATGAAAGAAAATTCTGCTATACAACTAAGAATGTGCCTCATATGAATCATAAAATTTTGGATGCTTAATTTGCTCAGTCAATCTCTGGCTTTTGAGTGTTTTATGAAGTCACAAATTAACACCATTGCTTTCTGTAGTAAAAGTAATTATAACCACACACTAGAACGCAGTGTTTGCTACGACTGCCTCAATAAGCCCTGGCATGGAAACTTGCAGGCCATTTTGTTCATCCATAAAGGGCAATGCCTAATGCGATGCATACACTAAAAAAGGAAATAGTATTCTGTTTTATGAAAGTATTAACAGGGTGAAGTTCTTAAAAGTTTAAAATGCTTTTTATTTAAATTACGTGATTTAACTAGAAGAGTGTTTTTCAGGTATCAGCAAGCAAACATTCAGACGAAAGTGTGCAGTATATTCTCAACCCGGGTTCCGGGTGACCAGCAACTCAGGTAGTCCGCAGTGAGTCATGCCTGGGACCATTATTGACACGACCTTGATGAGCCTGCATGTTTCCAACCCTCTTCTCTCCACCTTCCCACTCCCCCTGTTTCACATACCTCACACCATTCAAAACTCAAGTCCTGTGCCTGGTGACTAGTAAGTTACTTCCTTGCTTGCCAGTGCTACATACTAGGCTTCCAAAACTGCGAGCTTCTAGCAGTCGCCACCAGGGCAACATGAAATTTTGTGTTGCACACAAAGCCTGGGGGTTGACAGTCTGTATATCTAAGTTGTCTGTGCCCCAGTGTTAAGAACCAACCAAACATCTCCACTCCATTCACCCTCTTTCTGACATGATCTTGTGTTCCAAAGGCCTATGTTGTAGGTGTGTNCAACCAAACATCTCCACTCCATTCACCCTCTTTCTGACATGATCTTGTGTTCCAAAGGCCTATGTTGTAGGTGTGTGGGGGGTGCACGTGCGTGCTTGTGCATGTGTGCCTATGTTCATGTGTGTGTAAGTAAGATCCTAATCATAATTTTTGTAGATTTGAAACATGCAATTAAGCTTGGCTATCCTTCACCTTCTACTCTACTTGCACTTGCCCATCAGGCAAACATGATAGAAATAAATATTTTTATTTCCAAATTATATCTTACATCAAATAAAATTTGCACTAATTTGATTTAATCATATTAAAAAAAGGGAATGATGGCTTCCAATAAATAAAATATTTGTATATGTGTAGGTATGTGTATGCTAGTGCCAGTTATGAGCATTTCAGTTGCTATTGCTTTTCCGTAAAATGCTAAAAATGGTCAGTTGTGCAACATTTTGTGTCTGTTTTGTATATGCAATATGAAAGTGTGATTACAAAAAATTTTTTCTGTCATTGGTGTGTGCTCTCTGGCCTTCTTGGGGAGAAAGTGTGCCAACAGGCCTAGTTTAAAGTTGCATATGAGCACAGTAGCACTAATCAACTCGCTCGTTATCAATTCACCTTTGTTTTAACCAGTCACAGCATATTATAGTTTTAATGTAGTTCCATTTCAATTTTTTTTTCAATGAGTTTATGGTATATGTTCTTCTATCTATTGCAAGTTGTAGCACCTTACGTAGTTCAGTTCTCAATTTTAAGCTTTGCTTTTGGGCTTCATGCCTTTCTGTATATTCACTGGTTACTGGCAGACTAGTTTATTTGGTGGCATATTCAGCCAATAAAGAGTGTACATGAAATATACACATAAACATGTCGGACCCATGAGTGTTTACATTCAGTTGGTCACCTTCCAACCATTTCAGTTGTTGGGCCCTAACCTAACAAACCTTGCTATCACAAGTGTTATTTAACCTGATTTTTCAGTTCTATTCACGTCACTGTTACGGCATATGGAGTGGCCT